>JABXJD010000645.1:0-150000 GCA_013375575.1 Percina caprodes
TAACTTGGCATGCACAATGGTTTTTGTGGTAATAGGCGCCCTCCTCTCTTGATTTTTCCACTTTATTATCAGACATTTTTGTTGTTGTTGTTCTGCCATGGTTTCGTTCTCTGTGCATACACCAACCTACAATAGAAAATCTGCACACTGGGAAGATAACCTTTTATTGCTTCCCAGATGACAAACCTCCAAAAAGAAGATTATTTTCTTGGCCTCCACCTCCGCGATGGGCCTCTTAATCTCACAGTTGGTGAAGTTTTTGTGTTTGCAGCATCAGCCCTGTAATTGGACAAAGATAAGGGGCCCATCTATAGTCATTGGGATAGTGCATGATGGGATGATGCTCGTCCACTTGTATAAAGGAAAGGTGCAAAGGACTCCTGGGACTCCCGGTCTTGCCCCATGTGTCACAGCATTATATTCTTTAACCACAACCAAGATCTTTTCCCAAACCTAACCATCCCGTTCTGGTGCTGCATGTCGGTCATTACGTCCCGACACTAAAGGGAGACTTTTAGCGTGAATAACAAACGCCAAGCGTCCGTATTTTACCCAATGGGAGAGCGAGAATGTGTTGTTGGGAATGGCGCCTGTAGTGCAAAGCGCTTTCAGTCGTGTCTAAGCCTACAAAAGTGTGACATGTATGCAGTCGATTTGCCATCAAAACACAGAAGACTAACTTTATTAATCACATGTGAAGAATATGCAATCAAACTGCATTGGAACCATCAGATTAGAAGTAGATGGCAATGACAACATCTTTACAAAAAGCTCATTTTCAAACACGTCACCTTACATACTAATAATATTTTACTTCAGTATGCTGTTTAAAGTGTAATTTCAGGGTCTTGACTCCAACCCCTCCCCTCTGTGAAGCGGCTGCCGGCTCCTTTTCGTGGCTGTCGGCATCATTTGCTTCTCCTACATCTTATTTTTATTTATTCTGGATAATTGTCTCTGTTTATACGGTGCGATGCATTGGCTTTTATTTTTATTAAAAAAAACCCTGCCCTCCTTTTGCTATTCCTGCCTCTTTGTTCCTGTCAACGTGTTCCATCAAATCAAAAAGCATCCCTCCCTCCCTCCTTCTCTCATTCTCCTTCCTCTCCTCTCTCTTCTCTCACGCTCTCTGAAAACAAATTGTATTCTATAAATGTTAATTAGCATGCCATGGTCTAGGGGATAAGAGTAATGGTGTATGGGCGCTGGCGGAGAAGAATTCATTACCACCGAGACACCTGCTAGATTATAAACAAGTAGCAAACACTGATAATGCTGCTGTTTTGCCTGTCTCCTAATGGAGAAGTTTACAAATGGACTTTTAAAGGAGAGGAGAAAAAATATCACAAATAGAAGAATTTATAAGACAAATATTTCTGTTGTTATTATGAGGGCTGTATCATCGATTCAAGTATTTAATCGCAATTAATCATGATCGTTCACAGTTTACTCATGATTAATTGTCGTTTGGGATGCGATCTCGGATTTTACAAAACCCGTTCACCAAAACGTTTCAATTTCAGTTTCTAGGATCTCGTCAGCTGGCGCTGAGCGAGCCATCCTCATTTACATACTATTATCTGGATTCAACTTTATGTAAATGAGGAGAGGGCGATTTGAAGCCCGCTTCTCCAAATTCCCTACAACGCTACTCTGAATGCATTGCACGGTGGCTCCCATAGAAATGAATGGCAAATGATGATGGCTGACAACAGACGGACACCTTTGAGCTCTGAAGCCGTTCAGGGTGCGGCCATGTCTCTTCAGAGCGTACACCACATCCAATGCCGCTCACAGTCTTCCTCCCGGCGTTCTCGGTGAAGGCGTCACGCATCACGTTCTCCGTGATGTGCTTCACTCTGCCGCGGCGAGCCAGACAGCCAATGGCGGTTCGGTGATCCCCTGGGTGTTGTCACGGGGCCCTTCACGCTTCCCCCTTGCCATCCACAACATCACTACTGCATCGCTTTCTGATTTCCCAAACTACGCAGCGGCCTGGGGCCCAAATAACAGAATGCACGTGCAATAATTGTGCATAAAAAAGAAAAGTGCCGTTAACTTGTTATGATTGCGTTAATTTTGACCTAGTTATTGGACATCACTGTTTGAGTTGATGATCCAATTAACTGTTTAACTGTTTTCTAATTCAAGCTTATTGAAGATAATAGAAAGTCATTAAAACCAAAGTAAAACTGGTCCCCTAATACTGTATCTGAAGTCTCTTTTATATAGTCCTTAGTGGTCCCCTAATACTGTATCTGAAGTCTCTTTTATATAGACCTTAGTGGTCCCCTAATACTGTATCTGAAGTCTCTTTTATATAGACCTTGGTGGTCCCCTAATACTGGATCTGAAGTCTCTTTTATATAGACCTTAGTGGTCCCCTAATACTGGATCTGAAGTCTCTTTCCCAAAATTCAGCCTTGGTGCAGAATTCCAGCCACTAGAGCCAGTCCCACAATGAGCTTTCCTTAGGATGTGTCATTTCTGAGTCTGTAGCTTTTGAGGAGGAACTCATATTAATATTAAAAAAAACTCACAAAGTGAAATGTTCATGCCATGGGACTATTACAGGCATACTATTGTATTCACTTGTTTGCTTTCTTACAGGGATACACATACGAAAGTTGATATTAATTGACCCTTTGCTAAGCACTTTAACTACATTAACCCTATGATCTTGTTGTCCTTCCAGGTAAAAAATCAAAAATTACTTTTTTTTTTTTACTTTTTCAGATGCTTTTGATATTTTTTTTTTAAAAACAACAAAACAATTTGGTCACTTAAATGCACCGCTAACAGCACCGTTTATTCCTTAATACCTTTCACACTTCCTCTTGGAACATTGGTCCACAAACCTAATTCATGTGAAATTATACCAAATTTGTTTTGTTAAAATAAAAGCAGAAATCATGAATTATTTCCCCTAATAGTTCAGATCAGAGGAGGTTGAGTGGATCTCAGACGGGTGTTAAGTGAAAGTCAGGATACTGTTTTAAAACCATTTCCACTGCTATAAAATCCATTTATTTAACCTGAAGAACGTTGCAGGGAACCATCCATGTTATTTTTGGGCAATTTGGTTGAATTAAATCCCAATTTCTTTTTTCTTTTTGGCATGATTATGAAGGGACTCAAATTACAACTATCCTGAAATATGAAATACAGAATCACACGATTCTTGTGAAAACCTATCTTCTGAATCTTTGGCCGGACACACACACACACACACGCACGCACACACACACACCATCTGCTTGAAGATTGCAGCAGTAACACAGGAATAGGAAAAGTGATGTGAAACAAGCTATAGGGACCTAGAGAATAAAAGCAAAACGGCAAGGGAGAAAAAGTGAGTGTGGCAGAGTGGGAATGAGTGAAAGAATAAATGAAAGAATAAATGAAAGAATAAATGAAAGAAAGAAAGGGGCCAGCGCCTCTCATCAATATTTCATTTGCACTGAAAACTCAGGGTCGAGGTGGGTGTGTGTGTGTGTGTGTGTGTGTGTGTGTGTGTGTGTGTGTGTGTGTGTGTGTGTGGGGGGGCTCTTCAGACTGTGCTGAATTCAGCAGGAACATAAAACCGGCAGGCGAAAGTCAATACGGGCGAGTTGTTGCTTCTCCTGTGAGTTGGGAGCGGTGGCAGGGATCAGCAGGTCCTCAGCACTTGTTAATACCAGCAGACTCTGTTGAAACACACACACGCTGCCGCCCCACCCCCACCCCCATCTCCACTCTTGTGCGACGGCAACTTGCTGAAGCAGTTTGCTGCAGGTGAAGCACCCACTAACCCTGATCTTTCATTTGTGATAAATCTGTAATCCAGACTCAAAGGCTCACTGGAGCGCTGTCACGCTTGATCTCTTGGCTGCAGGCAGCACCAAGAACCCACTGTGTGATTCACTCATATAAATGGGTGTTTGAATCTATTTTGGTCGGCTCTTCATACGTATTATTGATTGTGTGATCAAACACGAGACGCCTACAGTGTTCTTCCAGCCTGTGCATTACATTTCCATCATTTCCTCCTTCTTTATTTAAGCACTGCTGAAGCATCTTTCATTGTTACCCGGCGCCCTCCAACCACGATAGCCTTCAACCAGTATGGGTTCATGATCAGAAAAGCAACTGCAGTAGGCAACGTTTTGGATTTGCCATTCTGCGTGTTGCAGTAGTCATTTTCAAATGGTTTTGGAGGGAAGTCAAACGATTTTCGCCTCGTATGATTGCAAGTTTTCTGTTTCGCTAAGTATATCTCCCAATATTCTCAATTTTTCCAATAGTCAACCAATGAAAAGAAATGAAAAACCAAACAATGAATGTATTGTGTACCCAAAACTGTTACAAAAACATCAATCTGTGCGTTCACATGCACAACAATATTGCATTATTATTCCAAATAAAATAATATTCCAAAGTTGATACAGGTCATGTAAATAGCATTTTCCATTTGGATAATCAGAAAAAGGCCTTTTTCCGAATATAGCATTTTCCGATTAAGACATGTGGGGTATTGTGGTATTAATAATATATTTTATTTAGAGGAGCCTTTCAAAGCACTCAATCTGGGTTTTTATTGCAGTTTGTGACAGTTTGCAGTAAACGGTCAGCTCTGTGCGTTGCTATGGTTACTGTACACAAACCAACCAGCCACCAGTTTGCAGGGCCGCAGACCCGTTAAGAAGGAGAAGCACAGCTACTTTTAAACATGATCAAATTCTTGGATATCAACAGGTTTTGGATATGTTCACACATCGCTACGGCGACCGTTTCAAGAAGCTGGTTGAAGGAATGAAAGAGGGATGCTGTCCAACAAGTCCTCCACCGCTGGAAAACTTTGAAAAAAATCCTATTTCCTATTTCGCACGGCTACATGTAAATGGAAATATTAGTGGAATATTCACTTTCATTAGCCAATGAGGGTTAAGGTGATTTTGCCAATTACTGCCACAGCTTCTAAAGTCATTAGAAAGAGGTTGAGGAACACTGTTTTAGGCATATTAGAAGTATAAACTATTGGCTCAATAATAATAATAATAATTTATACTGTTTATTGATCCCCAGTGGGGAAATTACAATCCACCGTTACAACCCTGTCGCATCATGAATCAAATATAAATTATGATGTAAAGGAATCCCTTTATGATCCATCCAGAGCTGACTTTTAACTTTTGCTAAACGAAATTAATATATTCTTTTATTGTGTATGAACATAGTTTGTAGTATCATAATTGATGGGTTTTCTTACAGCATATGAAGCCAGACTGTGAGACATTTTTAGTATCCTCACATCCAACCAACACCTTTGCATTGCTTTGCAGTAAGCTATACCATGGAGAGACACCAAAGGATGTCAAACTGCATATAATCAGCTTTTTTTAGTAGTAATTGCCACTTCAGCACTTGGAATGGGTGTTGAATTCAAAGATGTCAACCACGTTGTCAATTATAGGCTCCCAACAAACATTGAGGCCTATATGCAAGCCTTTGTTTGGAAGAGCAAGGTGAGATATGTCTCTGGCACATTCAATTATTTTATACCACAGCAGACAACTACAAGGCACAGCTGATGAAATGCGCAAGTATGTATCCGAGACAAAACGGTGCATGAGAGTGAAAATTCTGCATCTGTTTGATGGCGAGCACACAGTGCCTCTTGAACCTAAACCCTGCATGTTGTGGCTTCTGTGTATAATCGTGTGACTGTCAAGACACGTGTGATGGATGTGCAAGCCCACTAGAGAAAATGCAGTCGATTGTTTTGTCAATCTGTCACAGATAAACAGAGAATCATTCTTTGGAAATGTTTACAGAGCATGTGACATGACATAGTAAGGACTTTGTGCAGCACACACAGTTAATATCTTAAAGGTTCCCTGACATGGTGCTCTTTGGATGCTTTTACATAGACCTTAGTGGTCCCCTAATACTGTATCTGAAGTCTCTTTTATATAGACCTTAGTGGTCCCCAATACTGTATCTGAAGTATCTTTTATATAGGCCTTAGTGGTCCCCTAATACTGTATCTGAAGTCTCTTTCCCAAAATTCAGCCTTGGTGCAGAATTCCAGCCACTAGAGCCAGTCCCACAATGAGGTTTCCTTAGTTTGTGCCATTTCTGAGTCTGTAGCTTTTGAGGAGGCGAGAGGGGTAGGGGGGGCAAGGTGGAGGCTGGAGATGTGGTCTTGACCAACTGCCACTTTACTCGTTTGATGTCTCTCTCTCTCTGTCAAGGGTGGGACAAATTCTCTGGGCGGGCAAAGAGGAGAAAGGGAAGGTAACCGGATCTGGAATCTGGGCCGATCTGGAATTTTGCCCCTTATGAGATCTAGCCACTAGGGGACCATAGGCAGACTGGGGGAAGGCATATCAATGTTAAACACCCTCAAAGTGAAATTTTCAGGCTATGGTACCTTTAATGTGTCCAATTTGATGGGCTCACCTCTTACTGGTAAAACATTTATAACGGTGTACCCCAGGGCTCTGTTTTAGGTTTTCTGTTATTTTCTATCTATAATGTCGATGGTGCCAACCTTCATTGTTATGCAGATGATACTATGATATATTGTGTCCCCATTTAAGGAAGCTGTGGCCAAACTGTAGGCCGTCATTAATGTTATTAAAATTCAGCTGTCACAACTAAAGTTGGTTTTAAATTCTGGTTAATTGCTCTTAAGAAAAATAAGTTAGAAGTAGTTTCCCGTCTTAAATATCTCTTGATGACTACCATTCTTTCTAACCTTCGGTTGAGAATCTTTTTAAAAAGCTGAGGCTGAAGTTTTTATTTCTGAAGGTTTTACTTTAGAAACAAGACGTGTTTCCTTTTTGAGGCCCCTCACTTGGAATAACCTTCAAAATAAAAGTAAAACCATATTAACTATTCCCGGGTGATCTTGTTAGAATCCAGCTGCCATTCACGTTAAGTAAATACTTTCCAACATCTGAAGGAATTTGTGTTTACTACATAACTTTTCATTTTATTTCAGCTGCTTGTTATCAATTTAACTGCTGAGTAATTCAGTCGTATAATGTTTAAATGAAATCTCATATCAGGTTGGTATTACACAACAATATTTAGTTCTTAATAAAAGTTCACTGCCTGCCTCCTACAGTGTATTGCTACATCAAAGTACTATTCCAGGTCAGTAGTGTAAGTGTGAGCTAATGTGCAGTGACCTCTGTGCTCTATAGACTAAGGAATCGTTATTTCACAGCAATAATTACCAACAGAGAAACTGCTCTGAATGTGAAGGCTTAGACAAAAATCAAATATTCATTATGGCAGTCACGCTTTCATTACATTATACTTGCATTCCAATAAACCGCTCTTTAGGAACAATGTTATTCCTGCCATTTTATATCATGTTTAGACCTCATGGTAATGAATTATTATTATCAGTCCTGACACAGGTTTCTTCCTATCTTCTTCCACTGTTCCCTCTCTCTGTGTAATGAATAAATAGAATGGGATTATCAGCTCACTTGTAGTCCACCCCCATTTTGTATTTGAAATGAGCCACACTTTGTGCTGGCAATTTGCCTTCATCCAGCTCCAGTTGATAATGCAGAGCCAATTAAATGGAAGCAAATTGTTGCTTTTGGGGAAGTCACATGGATGAAATGCATGCTTTTCATATAAGGTGCAATAGAGATTGCATAGGCTGCATTTCTATGAATGCAAAAATGACTAGTAATGATAATTTGCTGGAAATCCTCAGTCACGCCGGTTTTTGGAAACCTTAGGCAGACTATCCTTGACATAATGTGACACTTTGCTGGAGGCGTGGCATTGGACGTTGTGGTAGAATCCTTTGGAACAATTCCCTCAACACTAACAAGAATGGGCCATTAAGGAACCAAAATGTAAAAAACAAATTGAAGATTTTATGGCAATAAGTACGATACTGAATGTCCCACACTACAACAAGGCCAGGTGATAGGTTTGGTGCAGGGATGGCAGATAAAGAATGATGGGAAGCAAATAAATGCTAGCTAGATTTAAATGGCTTTCAGCTGTGACCCTCAGGCGTCTAATGTGTATCAGTTCCATACATACCAGCTGCCTTCACACAGAATGGGAAGAACCAACACATTCTCACTCCCATTGCTTGGTAAGGTGCCTTTGGTGTTTGTAACTGATGCATGAAGTCTCTTTTAGAGTCATATATAGACGCGCTTGGTCGGTACCCAAAACAGTATCGTTACCTAACCCTAGTCAGGACTCTTGGTGTCACTTTTTGGTGCTCTCGACTCTGCGGCTAGCCCTTTGGCGTCCTATTTACACATATGATACGCGCTTGGTCGGGACTAGGGTTGGGTACCATTTAACGTAACCATGAAATTTGGTTCTGGTACCCAACAGTACAACTTACAAACTTACAAAGAACTATTTCAGTTGTAAAAATAATTCCAAACCTATTCATCCTGTATATTTAGTTATTTATTAAGAAAATGTTACACTCAAAACAAAAATAAAATAAAACCCTTCCCTCTCTTTTCCCAAACTTAGGTAGTACTAACGTTGTACCAAAAATGTACAGAGTTTGGTACCGAACCCTAGTCGGGACTCTTGGTATCACTTTTTGACGCTCTGGGTTGGGATGTTTTTTTAACTGACATTCGGCACAAGAACGGGACAGTTAGGTTAAGGAAAAGATCGTGGGTGGGGTTACGAAATGTACGTTTCAGTGACACGCCAAGTTCTAAGGAAAATGGAAGACAATGTTTGTATACATAGTTACGGACCCCACGGCGTTGCCTACACACACCTCCCCAGAAATGGAACTTTATTTGGCGCCACTGCAGATGCAACAGCTGTGATTCACCCGCTTGGTCGTGGCTTGGTATCATGGCATATTCACTGAATCCTTTTCATCTGCTCCTTCTCCATGAATAACATGAAATTTAGGAGGCTAACCCGTCTTTTGACCCATTTTCAGCTTTTTTACCACAAAAAAATGGGTCTTGAAATAAGCTGAAAATGTCAATATTAGAAATATCATATAACTTTGGAAAAAACACTTTTTCAACCCACAACATTGAAAAAATGACAAAAAGGTTGAAAAAAAAAATTCAATTTGCTGCTACAGCTTTCCGAGCGTGTTCACAAAGCACATGGGAAACACTTTGTTTCTCCGTCTCCACCGCCTCAGTCAGTACTTGCTCTGGAGCTAAACCTGTCACTCTTTCACTCGCTCTAAGGTATGTACCTGTTCAGTTTATCAGTGTACAACTGTACATGAAGTGGTGGAGGAGTAAGTACTAGCTCTTCTGAAACCAATGTATAGCAGTACCACATAGTGCCAAAGGTTAGATAAATGTAATTTCTTGGTCTTGCTGAGGGAATTATGCGCTGCCACTTGAACACTGGAGGGAAGAGGTTAGAGAGAGAGATTAACACTTTTGTTGGCGGCCAGGCTACACATTCATATTGCTGCAGACTGGAATGAAGGAGAAAAGAAAATACACTGAGTCACACACACGCAGACACACTGAACCATCTACTGTTCTATGAGACTCCGAGATTGAGTAGAGTTACTTGCTAGAACATTAATTACAATGCAGAAGACCCAGGGCCATACAAGTGAACTGACCAATTTAATCAAAGAAGATGTAAATCCCTAATCTACATTCATACTTCCACATTACGTTTCATTCATAGAAATTCAGTCAATTTCATGAAATCCGTCCAATCAAAGCCATGGATGTATAAAAACCGGAATACGGCGTTCAAGACGTAGCCCCGTGCATTCCTCTGACAGCGGTGCTGGTTCCACATCATGTGACCCATAGAGCGGGTGCACTGGAGACCTCTGCCAACCGAGCCAGGGACTTCCTGTTTAGCGCTCCTCTAACTTGAGTGGGGATTACATGAATCAATCATGCGGCTCTTTTAGACATTTTAAGTGTTATTGGACCAAAAGGATCAAATTCTGAAATTGAAACGAGTCATTTCACGAGTGTTAAAAAAAAGAATCTAATTCACCTTAAACTAATCCAATGATTTACAGACTTTTTTTGGTCACGTAACTCAATGGGGAAAAATATTTTTGGGGCAGAGGGCATCATTTGATGGACCAGGAGTTGCAATTTGAATGTATGGTCGCTATGTTATTGATTTCAAAGCCTGGCGCACTTCTTAGGGGTCTGATCAAAGCCAGAATGACAAAATCTGGAACCCCAAAAGGTCAAAGGTAGTTAGACTCATACTAGTCTGGCACATCACAAACATTTTGGGAAATACTTATTCACTTTCTTGCTGAAAGTTAGATATTAGGAAAGATCGATACCCCTCTTATCTGTACAGTAAATAGCTACAGGCAGCAGCGCATTAGCTTAGCATAGCACAAAGAAACAGCTAGTCTGGTTCTGTCCAAAGGTAACAAAATTTGCACTTCTAAAACTCACAAACAGGTTTAATTGTAGAATCTGTGAAACAAAATGTAAAAAAAAAAAAAATCTGTGTATCTGTGTCTGGATCATTTCAACCAAAACTAAAGAATGAAGATAAATAAAGTGAACATACTACAATCAGTTAGAGAGACCCTTTGATGGAAGTCACAAAGAATTCAAATCACCTCGTTCAGTTCCTTTCACTTCAACAATTTGTAATCAGTGTCAATGCAGTTTCTTTGCCTTCTTTGCTAAGCATTACCATTCAAATGCACCTCAGTATGTCGCAGTGAACGTAGTGTTTCCCGTTAATTGGCTAGAAAGTCTAATTTGTCCAACCACAGTTTCATAATTCAATCAATCAAATTATATTTAAAGTGTAAAATTGCCATTAGACATGGTCTCAGTGCACTTTACAGTTAAAGGAACACAGAAATAACAGACAGCAGCAAAATAATTGAATAGCATTAGGGCAGTAATAACAATACAAAACCAAACGTAAGGGAATAAGGTTTGTATGTGAAGGACGCAGGAAGGGTGTGTTCTGGTTGGCTGAGTGAGCTTCTGTAACATGTAATGGGAGGCCATTTCACAGATGAGGGGCACAGTATAACCTCTGATTCTTTCTTTACTATGGGAATAGTCTCGCTTTGGCAGACCTTCCTCCATAGCACTGTAAAGGAAGGTCAGGCTAGTCCACACAGCATTCTGGGATGGGAGAAAAACATGCTCTGGTTTCTTGGTATTTCCTTAAACCAATCACAATCGTCTTGGGCGGTGCTTAGCGCCGGAGGGAGCCACGGTGCCGCTGAAAAATAGCCAGGAAGGAAGTTGTTTTGGTGGAACGTGTACGTTCAGAAGTAGTTTTAGTCGTCACCAGAAAACTCAGATTGGACAGATAGTCTAGCTAGCTGTCTGGATTTACCCTGCAGAGATCTGAGGACCAGGTAACCAGAGTCCTCCGATTGGACAGATAGTCTAGCTAGCTGTCTGGATTTACCCTGCAGAGATCTGAGGACCAGGTAACCATAGTCCTCAGATTGGACAGATAGTCTAGCTTTCTGTCTGGATTTACCCTGCAGAGATCTGAGGACCAGGTAACCATAGTCCTCCGAGTGGACAGATAGTCTAGCTAGCTGTCTGGATTTACCCTGCAGATATCTGAGGACCAGGTAACCATAGTCCTCCGATTGGACAGATAGTCTAGCTAGCTGTCTGGATTTACCCTGCAGATATCTGAGGACCAGGTAACCATAGTCCTCAGAAATCACCACAACACAAAGGAAAAGGAAGACATCTGGCCTGTGGAATTCCCAAAGCAATCCTGGAAGTGGAATGTTGTGGATATAGAGTAGTCGGGGAATGAGGGAGCATGTATAGGTGTCTATGGTGTAATAAGCTCAGATGAATATGGAGGTGCGAGTCCATGCAGGGCCTTATATGTTAAAAGAAGAACCTTAAAATCAGCTCCAGCTTGCACTGGGACATTTTAGTCCCCTTTTTCAATGGTCTTTCATTAAAAAAAGGTTTTTTGAATGCTATAAAATTGAACAAAACATTCAAATTTAAAGAAAGGCAGTGGGCTGATCATTTATTTTACTTGTGAAGAGCGTTGTGTGGAACAATCCGCGTTATTTTTGGGAAATTTTGGTTGAAAAACAGTTTTCTGATACAGATTCTTTTTTTCAAAATGGGTCAAATTTGACCCAAGGACAACACAAGGGTTAAAACGTGCCACTGGGCCAGTAAATCCAATCAGCCAGCGGCTTGGAAATTATTTTCCAAACATTGCTTTCCGAGCAACGTTACTACATCTCTCTCTGCCAGACAGCTCCTGTCCTCTGAGCTTTTTACCTGGTCCAGAGGCAGCGTCTGATGTCCCTGCTTCAACCTAACCATGTAACCTTTACGGGAACAGCACAGTCTATGCCAGGCATATTGGAACAGTGTTTCTCGTATATTCTCCTGTGTATGGCGTATGGGTGTGTCTATTCACTGGTCACACGATTTGATTCCGATTATCCTGCTAATGGTTTGATACATCACCATACGTCCCTTCCATTCCATTATAAATATATATTCCTACACATGGTTTTCATTGACAGATTCCAGCAGTCAGATTAGGGTTGCACAAAAATGCAATTACCATTTTGATTACTGCAGTAACGATATTACTTACAATAAATAGATATTTAAGTTTACTCAGTTTGGCTGCTTTCAGTTTTCTGCTAAAATACAACTCCTTGGCATTCGTGGTGGTGGGGGGGGGCACTGATGTCCCTGAGTCAGAGCAGGCAAATGGTAGAGAAGTATTTGTATAGCACCTTTCAAAGATAAAAATTACAACGTGCTTCACAATAAAATCTGATACGATACAACAAATTCAAATACAACACCATCTAAATGCAAAATGGAAAACACAACAAACCCCCTCGACTAACTAAAAGCCTGCTTGAACAGCAGAGTCTTCAACTGCTGTTTAACCCTTCCCGTCAAACACTTTTTGCTTTTTCTGTCATTTTTGTCACTTTTTCAATGTTTTGGGTGCTTTTTTTTGTTGTTTTTTGATATTTTTAATGTTGACATTTTCAGTGCTTATTTTGAAGGCACATTTTTTCTTGTGATCAAAAAAACTGAAAACGGGTCAAATTTGACCCGAGGACGACATGAGGGTTAAAAGATTGGACAGAATTCATGCAATGTAGAGAGGAGGCAAGACATCCCACAGCCCAGGAGCCCCTGCCTAGAAAGATCGGTCCCCTCTGGTTTTAAAATGAGTGCGGGGAACATTAAAAGCCTTTGACCTAATGACCTCAGACTACGGGTGGGAGTATGGAGCTGGATCAAGTCAGAGATGTATGGAGGACCTTGACCGTGCAGGGCTCTTAAAGTAAGAACCAGGATTTTGAATTGAATTCTATACTGGCTGTATAAGTGCTGCTCGCAGCAGAGTTCTGAACAGCCTGGAGACGGTAAAGCTCCTTCTTACTCAAACAGGTAAAAAAGCTGTTGCAGTAATCCAAGCGTGAAGAAATAAAAGCATGAATGATCATCTCTAACTCCCAAATTACAAATGTTCTTAAGTTGGAGATATTCCTCAGTTGGAAGAAAGAGTTCCTAACAAATTGTTACAGTGGGGCTCCAAGGACATGGCTGAATCAAAAACAACCCCTAAGCTCCTGAGGATCGGTTGGACAGACGGGCCTAAGTCACTAATGTGCTGCCTTATGTGAGGGATTCGACTTTCAGGGGCGATAATTAGCGTTTCTGTTTTATCTGAGTTCAGAAACAAAAAGTTGTTACATAACCACTGAAGAGTTTAAAGAACTCAGTATCCAAAAACGAGCTGTACAGTTAGATATCATCTGCATACAAATTGTAAGATATATCACTAAATTGACTAATTATCTGTCCTAGAGGAAATATGTACAAGAGGAACAGAAAAGGTCCCAAGACAGAACTCTGAGGTATCCCACATAGCAACTCTCCAGTTTCAGAGATGTGAATCACATAAAAACTACCAGAAAAGGTAGGATGAAAACCATTCATCATGGTCATTATGGTCATTAGTTGCCTGCCTAAAATAATCACACAAATAAAGTGCACAGAATCTTTTATTTTCTCCTAAGAAATAGTTCTTATGATTATGGTTAATAGTTCTAATGATTATGAGATTATGGTCAACTAGTGGCTGTTGGAGCGGTGTTTTGCCGTTGAGAACGAGCTAGCATGCTAACGCTAGGATGTGCTACGGTTAGCAGAGGACATTAAGAAACCGGATCTCACTCAAAACACCATAGATAGTTTTTTTCCAAGTTTGTATGCAGGTGGAAGCACCAGAGACACAAAATAACACCCCAAATTCCAGAAAAATTGATTTTTTTTTTCTCATAATATGGGCACTTTAACTAAATTGAGCTTGAGGTTTTCAAAAAAAGTGGTGGGTACAAAATGACTCATGATGAAATCTGATAGGTACGCGTACCCACTGTCCCCACCGAAATCAACACCTATGTATATACCGGCGGCTAAGTAGCAAGTGAGGTCACGGCTGCACCACAGTGGGAGGGGTGAGCTGCTGGGTTCTTCTCAATTGCTGCCATTTATTTAGCCTTAACCGGATTTCTGCCTCCCTCAGCTTTAACTTCAAGATCGATGGATAAAAGATGATGAAGTGAAGCTGTTGAGACTGAAAATTGGTCTTCATCGTTACACGAGCCATCGTTTCCAATGTCTCTGATTACAATAGCTCAGGTTATAAACATCACAGCTACATAAACGAGTTTTTACATTTCAGGCCTCAATTATGTAGCCACATGTGCTCCTTGTGTGAAATGAAGGGGAATAACAGCTTTGTGTATTCAGTGCCAGTTATCGGGCTTAATCTCCTCTTTATTTTCTTGTGTACATAGATAATACAATGTAGCCACGGGTGGGATATTGATACATAGTTTGGGTTTGCAGACTACTGTTGAGACAAATAAAAGGAGGGGCTTGTGAGCAGAATATTACATTTTCTTTTACATCTGGCTGCTGCTGATGCAACAGACAGCGGCAAATCTATCAGTAGAGTAAAGTGAGTAATACTGTGAATGCTTGGGCTGGTTATTGTTTGACGGATTTGTGCTCTTGTTTACTGTATGCAGAACTGAGTCGAGCTGGAGGGACATTTACAATAAGACTTTTATTTGTAGGTGAAAAGCATTGAGGCTGTTTAGAATGCAGCTCCAGCCCTCCTTGGATGTCTAAGTGCAGCAGCCTTGCTTTCAACAACCGCTGACAGCCTGAGGACACAAAGCTGCTCTGTGAAAATGAACTTGTGCCACTTAGTCACTGTGGAAAAAAGAAAGATACCCACCTACGAGCAGAGGTCTGAAGTGTACAGGTTTGCTAATGTCACTCTTCAACATGCATAAAAATGACCCCTGGCTTTAAAACAGAATAACATATACAGAGGAGATGCAAGAGACAAGAGGTAGGGAAGAGGTGCGGGTATAAAAAAAGTCATCCAACACACTCTGACACAGAGCATGTACGATGAAAGAACACATGTACGTGCAAACATAGAATATGTAGGAGTAAGCATACACGGACATTCAGCCTGTATGAAAGGCCAGGGGGACGAGAGAAAAGGAGGACGTTAAATGTGGCTGCGTGAGACTGTGTGAGACGTGGTTGAAAAGGCATCGGTTCTTCCACTTCCACAACACCACCGTCTTCCCACTCCAATCTCCTCCGTGCCCTCATCCTATCAATCACCTTCTATCGTTACCAGTAGAGGTGTGTCCAAAGGTGAAAGGGGGAACCCGGGGTCCCTTTCTTCCAATTTCTGTCTCACCCATTTAACTGCTATTTATCCTTAGAAGTTTCATTTTCTTTTCTATTTTTATTTCACCAGTGAAAATGTACTGTTGGAGTCAAACTGACATTTCAACAGGTTTATCAGGAATTGAAGCCTCTGTTCTACTCGTCTTAGTAGCCACAGACTGGAGCAAAAAAGAAGAAAAACACGACGAATGCCCTATTCATGTACATTATGTGCATGTATGTCTGTATTTATGATGTACTTATGTATATAGGTAAGTATGTACTATGTATGTATGTATGTATGGACGTATGATGAACACACCTTCTCATTCAATGCATTTTTTTTAATTTTCATGACTATTTAGATAGTAGATTATCACTGAAGGCATCAAAACTATGAATGAACACATGTGGAATTACATACTTAACAAAAAAGTGAAAACATGTCTTTTATTCTAGTTTCTTCAAAGTACCCCCCTTGGCTCTGATTACTGCTTTGCACATTCTCTTGATGAGCTTCAAGAGGTTGTCACCTGAAATGGTTTCCCAACAGTCTGAAAGGAGTTCCCAGAATGCTCAGCACTTGTCGGCCCTTTTCCCTTCACTCTGCGGTCCAGCTGACCCCAAACCATCTCAATTGGGTTCAGGTCCGGTGACTGTGGAGGTGCAGCACTCCATCACTCTCCTTCTTGGTCAAATAGCCCTTACACAGCCTGGAGGGGTGTTTGGGGTCATTGTCCTATTGAAAAATAAATGAATAACTCGGATGAACTTCTCCTCAGCAGCAGAGGTGACTCTTGGTCTTCCTTTCCTGGGGCGGTCCTCATGTGAGCCAGTTTTGTTGTAGCGCTTGATGGTTTTTGCGACTGCACTTGGGGACACATTCAAAGATTTTGCAATTTTCCGGACTGACTGGCTGTCATTTCTTAAAGTAATGATGGCCACTCGTTTCTCTTGACTTAGCTGATTGGTTCTTGCCATAATATGAATTCTACCAGTTGTCCAATAGGGCTGTCGGCTGTGTATCAACCTGACTTCTGCATAACACAACTGATGGTCCCAACTCCATTAATAAGGCAAGAAATTCCACTAATTAACCCTGACAAGGCACACCTGTGAAGTAAAAACCATTTCAGGTGACTACCTCATGAAGCTCATTGAGAGAACACCAAGGGTTTGCAGTGCTATAAAAAAAGAATATAAGACATGTTTTCAGTTATTTCACAATTTTTTTGTTAAGTACATAATTCCACATGTGTTCATTCCTAGTTTTGATGCCTTCAGTGATAATCTACAATGTAAATAGTCATGAAAATAAAGGAAACGCATTGATGAGAAGGTGTGTTCAAACTTTTGGCCTATATGTATGTATGTATGTATGTATGTATGTATGTATGTATATAGGTATGTATGTATGTATGTGTGTATGTATGTATGTAGGTATGTATGTAGGTATGTATGTATGTATGTATGTATGTACAGTATGTATGTATGTACAGTATGTATGCATAGTAACAAACATACTTACATATTTGAACCCAAACCAAGATCTTTTCCTAAACCTAACCTAAGTAGTTGAATTCACAATGTAAAATTGAGCTGGTCAACTCCCCCTCGCTGCTAAATGGCTACTTAAAGCTGCTTTAGTTTGCTGCTGCATTGATGCACCTCCTCCCCAGCTCCACCTTGTTGTGCATAACACTTCTATGTCATCGTTGTTGCTCTGTTCATATGGGGCACTTGTTTATCTCTCTTAAACTGTGTGAGCGTCCCCTAATGCTGCTGCTGTCCTCTGATTCTCTGCTCTTTCATTGTGCTCATGAAAGGTCAGGGGACTCTTCTGAACAGAGCCAAACCGCCAAGCTTAATTTGCAATTTATTAAATACAATTTCTTAAAGCATTTATTATTGTTCTTGACAGAACTATGACCGTGTGTCCGACCAGGAGCTGCTACGTTGTTTGTGCTCATGTGATTCCGATGATATGTGATTCAGATAAAGGGCAGGAAGTGAAAAGCAAAATGGAAAAAAAGAAAGAACTTTTGGCACAAAAGTTCCTTTTAACAAATAATGTACAAAAAGTGTCATTAAAGTTGATCCATAGATAATCAACTATCCAATGAAACAATTTTAGTTAAGCGAGTGAATTGAAGCACCCACATACATAAATACCCTCATATTTTCTCACGTTATGCATGCATGCTTAAGTATGTATGTATGTAAATGCATTAGAGTAGGCATGCTGTGTTGAGGAGTAAACCTCTATATATGGGCGCCTGCAACGGCTGCAGGTTCAATTCCGACCTGCAGCCCTTGCGGTGAAGACTGAGTCTCTGGACGTGGAGCACACACGCTCTACCAGGTGAATGCAGCCTTCCATTTGTTCAGAATGAACAAAGCCTTCAGTGTGGCAGGAGCAGGAGTTACCCGGTCCGGCAGCACTCTGCAGAGCTGAGACGGCTTCACCGCGACATGCCTGTGGCGAGGCAGAGGTTACTGGGCAAGAGCGTGGTGAAGAGGTGCCAGCACCCAAAGGAGAAGGAGCTGTCACAGGACCCAGCCATGCAGAACTGACATCTCCTCGTCCCCTTCTCTCTGCTCTGTAACCTCCAACATAATGCATGTCAACTCTTTTTGCATCCTGACCCAAAGCTGACCTCATCCATCAAGTAACAAATGCTATGAAATAGATGAATATTAACCCAGTGGATCTCCAGGAAAATAACCTTTTAATGAATTAAGATCAAGTCCACCAAGATTAAGTCAATGATGTATATATTAAATGAGAAGAACTAGTGATTAATCCAATATCAACCATACTTCATATATTATACTAAATAAACCCAGTAATGTGGCGAATGAACTTCATTCAGGCTGCAAGTATGTTTTATTTTCTTCAAAAATAACTAGTATATACATGTCTTTCCTACGAGACAGACATATTTCAGATTATACCACAGTCCAAATGCTGCAAAGCAATGTAACATGATGCAAGATTAATGACCCACTCTGCAGCATGGCTCTTCATATAGAGTACCAGCCCCCCACATGTTAATCTCTATGTAGTCAATGAATACGTTTGAGGCAGATCACTGTTTTGATAGTAGTGCAGTGCTTTTATCACCTATGAACCATAGAAATGGTTTTACACACACTGAAAAATGGGGGAAGTACTATACCTGAGCTCTTTGGATGATTTACTGGGGAATAATGGTGTCATCATTCATACATCATATAATATGTTTATGTGGTTTACAGCCTGTTGCGTATTTTGTAATTTTGCATTGAATTTTATAACTATTATGTCATCTTGTCTTAAATTTTGCATGAAGAAAGTGATGATGTTGAGTGTGTGAAGGGGGCGGGGGTTAAGATGGGTGATGTGGTCATGTCGTGAGTTCTATGTTTTGTGTAAAAAAATAAAAGTAATCATACCAAATAAAATAAAAATGGCAGCTGTGGTTTGACATCAGAACTTAGGAGAATGTGACATGGCTGATGATCGGGGGATTCCTCAAAGTGCATGTCCCACTGTCCAAATGTAGTTTCAGAGTAACATGAGGAAGGAATTGTTCTGGGATACTTACTGCATGTAAATAGGTTGTCTACGTGTCGTCGTTGCTCAGGATATTGTAGTGGTCCCATGGATACTGCAGCGCGGAATAAGGTACACTGAATACTAAAGTCTATATGGACAGTGCTTTTTAATGGCATATTAATGTATTTCTTGTTAAATATATCAAAAAGTCTTGCAAAAACTTTGTCATAACATTGACTACTCGCAATTCAGAGAACACGCATGATGACCCAGCTGAACATTTTGCTTCTTTTGTCGTCAGCCAACGTCAAAATTACAAGGCTGAGCCTGCGATGGAAAATTAAAGAGCACTGCTGTTTCACAGAAGTTTACCATCAACTCCATTTTCAACCGAGTGTATAGGGTTGATATAGCTCCCCAGAGAGAAAAGGAAAAAAAATCACTTATATATGAGCTGCAAAGAATGGGAGGGTATCTCGTAGTAAAGCCGCAGGCAGGAATTTCATTCTGAGCAGCAAGGTCTACAATACGTAATTGATAGAACAATATCCTGCTTCCATTTAACATTGTTTTCCCCACTCGAGCCTGCGAGTGAGTTGTTGTTCTTTGCTACTGCTAAACCTGGGGCAAAGAATACAATTTGCCAAAGACATGATCGCAGCGGGTCATTGCCCCAAGGTGTTTGCGCTTCTAAACAGACTAAATGTAACAAGAAATTATTTCTAAATTACCAACCTCCACAGATGAAATGTAAAATAAACACCAGCTTGAGCAATCTGTGGGTGGCAATTATTCATTGGAAACTTTGTTTTTCTTTGAATAGCAAAAAAATACATGTGGAAAATATGTGGCTCGTGGTGTTTTCACACCCATAGATTATAGAGGAATGGCTTCACTGGGCAGTTATCAGGCATATCCTCAAAGCTCCATTTTGTAATGTTTTGAGTTGATTCTTAGCAAAAACTCCTTTGTTCTTTCACAAATATGTGCTCATTCATGTGTAATTACTTCTTTTCTTCTTGTACGTGTAGAATTCAGAATACATCCGAGCTGTCACTCCCCGATGTGAGTCGAGCGCAGATCGCGCATACTCCAATTTAAGCAGTTTACGGCATAACGTGTCATACTGAAATTTGTGAAATCCATGAAATAATAAACGTTTCGCATTGCAAACAATAACAAAAGATGGAAATCATTTCAAAAACGTTGTAGCTATCTGTGATTGATTGATTGACTGCTAACGTTAGCTCAATAGCCATTCAACTGACAGCCGTTGTTGTGTTTGATGCTAACTTGTAGCCGGCAGTGAACCAACTTCGTTAAGTAGGTCCATTTTTACTGGGTTGTCATTACAGAAGTCGCTCGTTAGCATCTTGTATGCTAATTGTCGCAAAGCCAAGTCCCATCTGCACTCGACACGGCGACTCGCTTGTATGTATTCTGCCGTGTTGCGCCTCCATCTTTAAAACACTTAAGCCAAAGAGAGACATACCTCCACGTTGGCGCCATGACGAATGCCACGGGGAAATTACTCGATCTGAGGTTGAAGATGGAGGATCACGTGGATACTTTACTAACATTAGCTCACATGTTTGGGAACCTGATAGCTGATGTTAGCAATGAAATGGTACCAAAATAACGAAATCGTAAAACTGTTATTACACTGGAAGGAGCACTCACGGACAAAGTCGTCCTTCTTAAAATAATACGGCCACCGTAGGAGTTAAAGCAACGCGTTCCATTTGTACTTGGAAGTCGGATTTTATCCGACGTCAAAGTCTGAAACGCGGCCCCTGACGGATTTCCGAGCTCAAAGCTCAAAATCCAACATGGCTGCTGTATTTGTTCACCCTGAAGGACATTTTCGGTTGCAAGACAACCATAACACAACAAACTCATACACAAATGTATCACACATAAAAATAAAATGAAAAATAAAAATTAGAAATGAAAAATCACCGACAGAAATGCAATGACCATGATAAGGTGAGATCCTATTGTAGACTGTGTGTAATGGTGATAGTGCAAAAGTGAAAAAGTGAACATTGCAGTAGATCATGATAAAATATTGACTATGACTATAAAATATAAACATAATAACCTATAAACTGACTGACTGAATAAGAACATTATGTAACAGGGAATAAGATGTAAGATGTAGATGTTATGACCACAGTCCAGGTGATGTATGAGGGTTAATATAGCCAATAAGCCAATAAAGCCAAAGACGCTGTCCTGTAGCTTACTAATGTAAATTATTACAAATGTAAACAAAAACGTGATGATGTCTGACACGTTTTATGAAGAAGAAAGCCTTACATTTTCAAAAAGCGTGAGACATATGTCCCACTGACATCAGACTCAGCTGGAGGAGCTACGAATGGAAAGAAGCGCCTTGTGGGGAAAGAGATTTTTGTGGATTTGTTGGCATCTGTCGCTCAAAAATGATATGTTCTGAACTTGTGGCCTAAATTTGTTCGTCCCAAAAAGTTGAAGAAACCTGTATTTCTGTTCCATTTTCTTTAAAACGACAACAGCTTTGATAAATGTGAAAGGAACACACTAAAGGGCTAACAGCTCCAGTGTTTTGTCCTCCAGAAACTTTTGCCTATGCCCTTCCCGTGTGAAAGCTGTGTTACCCCCCATCCATGTTGGTGGAACTCTGGGAGAAGCTGCCTCCCCATAGCCCCACGAAATTTGCCTCAGGCCGTTTTGTCAAACTTCTCCCACTTCAAAGCCTCTTGGCATCCACTAGAGAGGCCACTGGGGCTTTAGCATCAATTTTAGATCATAAAGTGGAAGAGAGAGCAAGGGTGAGAGAGACTAAAATCTTAACAAAGAACCACCAAGAGCCGAGCATGTTATTATTGCCGATAAAACTCAACATCAACTGGGGTTAAAAGATTGGATTGGGCAATGCAGGCTGAACTAGTCAAGGTTATTCTGTTCAACCCGACAGTTTCATAGTCACTACATCAATGGAATCAAAAGCAGCATGTTTAGCTTGTGTTCAAAATGGAGGAAGACATTATCCTTCAGACCCTGCTCTGTGGATTTTAAAATCTGCAAAGAAGACGTGGCTCCATAACAACAGTTATAAGGTAACTAGCGGGGTTTTTTTTCAAGTTTTTTGTTTCTAAGCGACTGATGGGAACAACGATATGTGACATTGGTCCAGTATTAAGCCAGATCGCTGCAGTCGGCAGCAGCGAAACAAGCTACAATCTAAGTTAATAGGGCAGTTGTCCAAAAGAGACTTTCATTAATTGTATTAATACTTAGAATACTTACTGCTGGACCAATTTAAAGAATGTGGTTCCTATCAGTCTCTTTGCCACAAAAACATAGGAATGCAGGGTCCAGGTTTAAAAAACCAAACGCTAGTTACCCTTTAAACCATGCAGGGGGTGAGCCGAAGCTGATTCTCAGGCTCAACTACCCATCACACACTGATGGCCAACTCATTCATCACTCCCTCCAGGATTTTGCAGACGTCTTTTGAGATTGTCACTGTTGCGGGAGCTTTTGTAAAAAAAATTGTTATAAATGTTGCGATGTTTTTTGTATGTTAAATAGCCGATTGACTTATACTGCCGCATTTACAGAATGTAAAATGAATCAATTAAATTTTGTTTGTTGCAATGAAGTTGCAGAGAAAGCAATTTTTTGCGATTTAAGACCAAAAAAATGATTTATTGAATGAATCAAATATGAACGTCTGTCAGTGGCTTGTTGATGGTTCCATTGTTAGTTAGTGTCCTATCCTGGGCTGGGACACACGTTCATACAGTTTGATAAAGTATTAATTGGACTTTAACTTATCTTAAATTTACAATAACAAGCATAGCTGTCTTTAATTTGGGTCATCCTGTACTACGTCTCATCTACGTTTTTTCCTGCATCCACCGCATGTGTGTGTGTGTGTGTGTGTGTGGGAACTGAGCAGCCCCGCCCACTGCAGAGAGCCGACAGGATTGAAAGAGCAGCCACTTCAGCGACTTCAGAGTGAAAAATCGTTAGAGCGTACATTGATGTTAAAAATGTATACAGGTTATCAGGACGGTCGGACTACGTTGTGTTGGTAAATGTGAGATGTTGGAGTCACACACGTCTCATCAGAAACCCAGAAATGAATTTGGCGACGTACGCGTGACGTCAACCCATTGGTCACTGGCTCTCAGAGTCACATGCTGTTACAAAGCCTGGCACGTGGGACTGCTGGGATTGGTTGAAGTTGCGGGAAACTCCGGTGATTGGTCAAAATTGCGAATCGCACCAAAGTCACGGTGATCGGTTGATTTTATGTGAATTGGCGCATCGATCAGACTTAAAGGAGAATTCCAGTCGATTCAAAGATGTAGCTCTGTTATCTGCAATTGTAGAGGTTTTTCAGTGGAGTGAAAAACTAACCAATCAGTGCTGCCTACACCGTGTTATCATCCTGCTAGAGTTAGCACCCAACAGGCTTCAACAGGGCAAGTTATAAACCTGTTTTTAGCCTCTAAACAAGCTCCAAATGTCATTCAAAGTGACCCCCCGCCACCCCCCCCATGTGCAGTGGTTCCTTCTGAGTGAACACAGTGAATCTGACTGCTGTAAATGCGCATGAACGTTTTGCTAATTCAGCTGTTTAGATCCTAGACCAGTCAGAGAGCTTAGGGACGTCTACAAACTATAACACAGAAAAGAGATAAAACAAAAATATGTAGGCTATCAATTTAATGATTAAATAAGGTAGTGTCTCTTATAACGTGTCTCCTGCTAGTTGGACTACAGCATTTACTTTTAAAAAATAAGCATATGCTTGTTTTTGAAAATATATGTTATCTCTTTTCTGTGTTGTAGTTTGTAGACGGTCCCTAAGCTCTCCTTACAGTATCAACACAGGAACTATACACAGCTGAATAACTTTCATGCATTTCTTTCACATCTACAGCGGTCAGATTTACCGTGTTCACTTACTGCACATGGGGGACACTTTTAATGACATTTTGAACATGTTAAGAGGCTAAAAACATGTTTATAACTTGCCCTGTTGAAGCCTGTTGGGTGCTAACTCTAGCAGCAGGATAACACGGTGTAGGCAGCACTGATTGGTTAGTTTTGTTCTCTACTGACAGACCTCCACATATACAGACAACAGAGCTACATGTTGGAATCGACAGGAATTCTCCTTTAAAGGAGACAATCTATAGATGCTACATGTAGCATTTTGTTTCTCAAAATGTAAGCTGATGTTTCCCATAAACCCACAATTCACCCTGCATGTTGCTACTTGGTCCACATCTTTTGAATACCTCCAGTTTGTGACAGCCTTTTTTGATTACACATCTTTAGTCCAAAGGCTCGTACCTTCACTTTGTTTACTTACAGTTCAGATCTTTACTCATCCTCACATTATGTAAAATTATACCAATTGCATTACAGTGCAATAGGAAGCTACATTAGAGGTTAATGAAGTCTGGCATGGTGTCCCCACGACAGAGATGTGTTCCCTGGTGTTTTTCGATGACAGTGTGTGTGCAGGTTGGACATTAAAGGTTAGATGCCACAACGGCTTAAAAGCACTCCTTAATCTCCCCTCCTCCGCTGACACAGGACTCGATGGGGGGGCCGCTAATTGAGGAATGAGGATGCAACCCAGCCAGCGGCTGCAGGGCCAACGCCTGCTGCTCACAGTTTACAGCGTTGTGAAACGGGTGGAAACGCCACAGCCCATAGAATGTAGCCCTGTTCCCATCCACATGGTTTTATACAAATTAAGAAATATTGCATGAAAAATGTCTCATGGAAACAGTAATCGTAATGTCGCTACTTTTTTCGTCATCGCTGACACCGCATTTACATTTTATCATACGATTTATGCAGCTGCACATTTTTGTATTCCCATCTTGTGTGTATATATTCAAATATTTGTCCTTGTATTTTATCCTCTTATTATTATTTCATGTATATTGTATGTATGTATATTGTATCCTAGAATTTCATTTATATTTATACTCTGTGCTGTGTGACTGATTTTGAGGCTGTAAGACCATAATTTCCCATTTTTGGGGATCAATAAACACCTATCTATCTATCTATCTATCTATCTATCTATCTATCTATCTATCTATCTAGTTTTAATTTTTAATCTCATCGGATTTTCTCTCAATCATTTATACGCCGTCTGCGATAAACGCTGATGGAAACGTTATTAAACGTTATATATTATTATAAGTCTCCCAGCTAATCCTGCCTTGGACTGACCAAAGCTGGAGAAAGAGTTATCTAGCTGATGGGATCTCACCGAGCTACTGAGCATGTGCAGCTCCCAACAAAGATAGTATAGAAATGAGATGTCTCACTCTGTAGCTAAAACAAGTGAGATGTCTCACTCTGGAGCTAACATGTTAAATAGTGTTCATTACACCTACACAACATAACTGATTATGAAATTTAGCTATACAAGAAAGTAATTCTTAAAGGGCAACTATTATATAGCATTTTCAGGAATTATACTTGTATTTTGTGTTTGTAGTAGAACATGTTTTAATGTTAAAAAAACACTTTATTTCACTGATACTGCCCAAGGCTGCTGCACCTGTATTCACAGGTCTCTTTAATCCCTCCTCCTGACAGAGCCCAGTCTGCTCTGATTGGCCAGCTTGCTTCCTGGAAACTCCTGAGCCTCCACTCCGTGTTTCACTAGTGTAAACTGGAGCTACTGCAATAGAGTATATAGCAGGGCTTTGTACCATGACAAATGACCAATAAAGGCTAGACAAGTAGCATACAAGATGCTAACGAGAGACTTCTGTAATGTCAATACAGTAAAAATGGACCTGCTTAACCAAATTCACTGCAAGCTTAGCTACAAGTTAGCATCAGACACAACAAATGCTGTCACTTGAATGGTGTTTTGAGCTAACGTTAGTAATCAACCAAGCATAGATAGCTAAAACGTTTCTGAAATGATTCCCACATTCTGTTATTGTTTATAACGATAAAGTTTATTATTTCATGGATTTCACAAATTTCAGTATGACATGTGAGCATGCGTGACTCACTGCACTCGTCTCACTTCGGGGAGTGACTGTGGCTTAAAAAAACACTCCAGTCCGGCCTACCTGGAGCAGATGACCAATCATAGAAGGCCGGCTTAGAGTTGCGTAACACTTAGCCGAAGAGTAGAAAAAACTGTTGAAACCAAAGTGTTCAGAAAAATTGGAAATCTGAATGTTTTAGCACACAGGAACTGGTCCAAATTACATTTACCTCATTAAACGGTTGGCCACATTTAACATGAAACTCCAACATTATAACGTTGATATGACAGAAAACACAGAAAAGCATGATGTGTCCCCTTTTTTTAACTGTTTTTTAACTAATTTTGTGTAAAGCACTTTGAATTGCCCTGTTGCTGAAATGTGCTGTACAAATAAAGCTGCCTTGCCTTGCCTTGCCTTTAAGAGATGGGTTGGAAAAAACAAATTGAGACAGGTAAAATGAATGAAACGTGAAAAATTGAAAAAAGGTAATATAATAGTTGATTCTGTACAATGCACTTTATGTTACATTAAGAGAATGCCAGAGCTGCATTGATTGGGTCGGCAATCAATGCAGCTCGGAATTGTGGGTTGAGCTCCAAAGGTCCATAGCGAAGTTGTGTATTTCTTTGGAGCTTGCCCCGTGAACTCTCCATACTGAATATTGATCACATGCCACACACCAATGACAATAATTTCTCTTTGCTTCCACTGTACAGACACACACAAACACATATACACACACACACACACAAAATTGAATTTCCCACCAGCCTTATCAAAATATAAACTCGCCCCAAGCCATCTGTGGTTGAGCCTGAGTGTGGTATGAAGAAAATAATACAGTGAAACATTCATATTTGTAGACTTTATAATCTGGTGAATGCGTAACAGGGTGGGTGGCCTTCGCGTGTTGGTATTGGCGTATCAGTCAGAGCCAGAATTAGTCTCTTTTTATGGTAATCATCACAATCATTATTACTTACTCCAGGGAGAAGACACACACACACGCCCTGAGGTGAATGGGCGGAAGAGAACTCATCCTCTGTCCACACGTACATTGACTTTTTCCAATACTTCTTCACATTCAAAGTTAAATTCAAGTTATTTGTTTTCAGCCCTGTATTCAATTTCTTTCTTTCTGGTTCTGGTATTGCAGTTAAGATGAGATGCCTTTCATAGTTTATACTAGGGTGACCATATTTTGATTTCCAACAAAGAGGACACTCGGCCCGGCCTCAAAACACAAATTCAGGCGTCTCAGAGGTTAATTAACATGCTTTATTATGTCTCAATGTCTCTTGACAAATTTGACTCCTACACTTGCATGGTATGTAGCGCTGATAGGCCACACACACACACACACACACACACACACAAATATGCATTTATACTATTCTTCTGATCTCAGTTGCCCACCCTTATTCATCATACGTCCCCACCACTTTTCTGTTTGCCCCCAGCTCTTCTGTCTCCCCTTCCCAGCCTCTCCGCTGCTGTTTCATCAGCTGTTCATCACCACAGCAGCAGCACACTGCCGAGATGCACTGCCGCACCAACAAACACGCCACAGCTAAGACGGCGTGGCAGGGGGGGGGCTTTGGCTGCTGGCAATTTCACACTGAGACTGACACTGATCCCTGCATGCATGTAAACACACACACATCATATACATGGTTGTATTTCTTGCACTTCTTAGGGCCTTCCACTGAATACATTCATCTGCCAAACACTTCCCTGGGCACTGCATACACGCTCTGGGGAAATAACTAAATTAAAACCAACTGAAGGCCTAAAGAGGCTTTCTATCTTATCAGCACAATTTACAACAATCTAAGTTACATACAGGCCTGACCAAGACTTTGAGTGGTTGAGACCAAGTCAAGACCAAGACCAATACTAGAGTCCCAGACTGCATGACACAACAATAATGTGTAAAATGCTAACCATAGGCATTTCTCAAACTGATCAGAAAAGTCTACATTCCCATAAAAACATCCATAGAAAACAAACTCCTTAAGGTTTAGGTAGCCACTTTTTGGGAGTGTGTGTTAAGGGGGCAGGGAGAAGTTAACAGTAACACATTTCAAATTAGAAATTGTAAATTAAAGTAAAATTATTGGTTGGATATGAAGCAGGAAGTTTTACATCCAATCACAGTAATGATGTTAACAAGTAAAGCAGCCAATGCACAGGCAGTTTAGTGATATCCCTGCACTTGTGGTCTCGAAATAAAATCCTGAGTCCTCTTTATCTGAGACCGAGACAGGACCGAGTAGAAATCCGGTCGATTCCGAGACCAAGACAGATCTCAAGTACTACAAACACTGCTGTAGTGCCGGCAAAAAACCCTAGAAACTAAGAGTTTGTTGTAGCAACCAACGTAATAGTAACTTAGATTCATATAGCGTATTTCATGAATTACATGTATGTAACGTTACAGGGGGACCAGGGAAAATGTAATAGTAGGCCAACAAACACGTTATAAAAACAAGTTATAAAACGTCCGCACTAAATGGAAGGGGACGTAATTCAATGTTGGCCACTGACGTACAACCACATTGCTCAATTTAAAGTTATTTTATGAATGAAATACACCGATCACATACCTGAGGGCCAATTTACGGACGTTTTTGAATCACTTGTAGTCCCGTAATTGTCTCCATCTGTTGAAAGCTTGTTTAACAGATGGGTCTCCTGCAATCATTGGTGTAGGGGGAGAAGAGCAGTGGTGACAGCACACACCCCTGGGGGGCGCCAGTGCTGATAGTCTGTGTGCTGGATGTGATGTTCCCCAGCCTCACCTGCTGACTCCTGTCAGTCAGGAAGTTTGTGATCAACTGACAGATGGAGGCTGGCACAGTGAGATGGGAGAGTTTGGTGTTGAGGATGTCCGGGATGATGGTGTTGAACTCCGGGATGATGGTGTTGAACGCTGAGCTGAAGTCCACCAACAGGATCCTTGCATAAGCCCCTGGAGAGTTGAGGTGTTGCAGGATGTAATGCAGTCCCAAGCTGACTGCATCATCCGCAGACCTGTTAGCCCTGTAGGCAAACTGCAGGGGGTCCAGCAAGGGGACTGTGATGTCTTTCAGGTGGGCCAACACCAGTCTTTCAAAGGACTTCATGACTACTGATGTCATGGCGACAGGCCTGTAGTCATTTAGTCCAGAAATGGAGGGTTTTTTGGGGACTGGGATGATTGTGGAGCGTTTGAAGCAGGAGGGAACTCCAGAGTTGAAGATCTGAGCGAAGATGGGGGCCAGCTGGTCTGCACAGATCTTCAGGCAGGATGGTGACACACCGTCTGGGCCAAGAGCCTTTCTGGTCTTCTGCCTCTGGAAGAGCTGGCGCACATCCACTTCACAGATCAGGAGTGCAGGTGAGGGGTCAAAGGGGGGGAGGTGACAGCATACGGGTGTGACAGTTGGCTTTTCAAACCTACAGTAAAAATCCATTCAGTTCGTCAGCCAGTCGTTCAGAACCAGCAGTGTTGGGGGGGTGGTCTCCTGTAGTTTGGGAGTGTTTGCAGGCCTCACCACACCGACCACACTGTGTACACACAGTGTAAATGTGCATGTGTTTCCTGGTGTGCACTATTGTCTGCTTATGGCCATCACTCTGCCTGTCTGACTGCAGCAAGATTGCCACTAACTGGTACCATCCCTTGGTCTCACCCCGGGGCACCACATATTACCGTTAATCACAACAGCAGGACAGCAGCTCCTCGCTCATATGCACACAAACACCCCAGCACCAGATGAAACAGCCGTTGTGGACCTTGAGACAAACAAACGGAGGTGAAGAGGCGCCTCCAAGTTATATTTATTCCTTGCTTCTCTCATGACAATGGGAGTTTTATAGTATTGTCTGACAAGGTGTTCACTTAATACGCCATACCAAGTAAGAAAGACATAGAATTGCAGCCTCCGATCTAATTGACTGAAGCTAATGTAATAGATTAATTCATCTCTGGCAACAAATTGCTTGGAGGGTTGTTTAAACCCCTAAACAATCACCTATGTTGACACATGGAGCACTGGGAGCTTGTGAAGCGCATCCTGGTTAAACTAAAACAAATATACACAGATAAATGGGAGAGCATGTTTGAATAACAAGGGTTAATGCTATGCAAGCTCGCCAGCCACTTAGCTGCATGCTGTAATCCCCGTAAAAAGGAGATAAAGTGGCAGTTAGGACTTAAAGGTTGCAAGCTAAAACTAGAATAGTGCAAACATTTCTAAGACAAAGAGCTGCTCTGGAGGCTGAACTAAAGTCATTGATTTAGTTTTGATTTAAAGGTCCCATGACATGATGCTCTTTGGATGCTTTTGTATAGAAGGCTCTTTTATATAGACCTTAGTGGTCCCCTAATACTGTATCTGAAGTCTCTTTTATATAGACCTTAGTGGTCCCCTAATACTGCATCTGAAGTCTCTTTTATATAGACCTTAGTGGTCCCCTAATACTGTATCTGAAGTCTCTTTTATATAGACCTTAGTGGTCCCCTAATACTGTATCTGAAGTCTCTTTTATATAGACCTTAGTGGTCCCCTAATACTGTATCTGAAGTCTCTTTTATATAGACCTTAGTGGTCCTCTAATACTGTATCTGAAGTCTCTTTTATATAGACCTTAGTTGTCCCCTAATACTGTATCTGAAGTCTCTTTCCCAAAATTCAGCCTTGGTGCAGAATTCCAGCCACTAGAGCCAGTTCCACAATGAGGTTTCCTTAGGACGTGCCATTTGTATATGTATTGCGTATGTAGCTTTTGAGGAGGAGGGGGCACTTTGCTTGTTTGAAAGCCATGATGTCTCTCCCTCATGGGGGGGTCAAATTCTCTGGGCGGACAAAGCAGAGAAAGGGGAGGTAACCTAAACCCAAGATTCCAGATCGGCCCATCTGACCTTTTCGTTTTCTCAAAGGCAGAGCAGGATACCCAGGTCTCGGTTTACACCTATCACCATTTCTAGCCACTGGGGGACCATAGGCAGGCTGGGGGACGCATATTTGTTGTTAAAAAACCTCATAAAGTGACATTGTCATGCCATGGGACCTTTAAGACAGTGGGGAAAGCAAGAAAGAGCTAGAAGAAGTTTGAGAACATGTGAGGAAATGTGAGAAAAGATGTTCTTTCTGAACTGTCACAAACAGTCCAGTGGCAGTAGCTCAGTCAGTAGGGAGTTGGTATGGGAACTGGAGGGTTGCTGGTTCAATTCAATTTCAATTCATTGTAAATTAAGTTGCTTCCTTGCATGGTTGAGGTAAAGATAAAGGAATATTTCCCTTCGGGGATTAATAAAGTATTTCTGATTCTAATTTAGTTGGCTGTAGATAATAGTCTAGCTAGTGCAAACCAGTGAAATCCAAGAAATAGATTATTAATAGAAGATTCAAGATTTAAGATTTCTTTGTTATTCTGCAATGTAGTACAAAATGACGTGCAAAGTTCACAGCTTAAAAAGAATACAGCCCAGAAACAATTAAAAACACCGTGGAAAAGTCAAGTTATTATTTATATGAATTAAAATAAATAAATGCTTAAATGCTTATATGGGTTTGCAAAGCATGTAGGAGTGAAAAATATAAATATATAGCGTTTAAAAATATATATAAATATCTAGATACTAGATACAAAGAGTTGGAAAGAGTATGAAGTATAAATATTCGTATTTAAAGTGAAATAGTGCAGTAGTGTCACTGTTAATGCTATTGTACCAGTATATCTTGAGAGAGAGAGAGAGAGAGAGAGAGAGAGAGAGTGGGGGAGTTTGGCAAGGCAGCTGATTCTGAGGGAGGAGGCTTGATTGAGGTCAGTAGTGGTCTACAGGGCTAAAAAAAAATTGTGTGTGTGTGTGTGTGGGGGTGTTTTCTTCTAACATGCATTTGTTGGCCGGTCTGGGCAACAAGGCATAGCCTAAACTAAATTATTTCATGATATGTATTATATATGCTATATTCTGACCAACTTAGATGGTGCCTAGGCTATGCATGAGCATACATACATACATACATACATATATACATACATATATACATACTAGAACATACAGTCGTGCTCAAAGTTTACATACACATGCTTAAGTTGACTAAAAGAGGAATAAAATCATGTTTTGGAAATTTATTTTAATACCTAAATTAAAAATGAGGTAAAATCCAACCTTTAAGGACACCAATTTTCTTTGTGAATGAATAACGTATTGTAAATAAATAAATGTTCTTATTTAAAATACAGGGTCATAAGTATACATACCCCTATGTTAAATTCCCATAGAGGCAGGCAGATTTTATTATTAAAGGCCAGTTATTTCCTGGATTCAGGATATTATGCATCCTGATAAAGTTCCCTTGGCCTTTAGAATTAAAATAGCCCCACATCATCACATACTCTTCACCATGCTTAGAGATAGGCATGGTTTTATTTCAGTTAGACTAATACCTGGTTTGATTTGCATTGAGAGATGATTTTATAGAAAGTATCCCATGCCTATCTCTAAGCATGGTGAAGAGTATGTGATGATGTGGGGCTATTTTAATTCTAAAGGCCAAGGAACTTTATCAGGATGCATAATATCCTGAATCAGGAAATAACTGGCCTTTAATAATAAATATCTGCCTGCCTCTATGGGAATTTAACATAGGGTATGTATACTTATGACCCTGTATTTAAATAAGAACATTTATTTATTTACGTTATTCATTCACAAAGAAAATTGGTGTCAAGGTTGGATTTTACCTCATTTTTAATTTAGGTATTAAATAAATTTCCAAAACATGATTTTATTCTCTTTTAGTCAACTTAAGCATGTGTATGTAAACTTTGACACCATATATACATACTTATATTCATCTGGCCATCAGGTTATTAAATTCAGACATACTTTAAATAGGATCCTTGTCAACCATATTGCAATGAGCTAGTTCAGCACATAATTTCTGACAAGTGTAGTGTGTTTTTCTGGCCTAAGTAAATCTCCCCCAAACAGCTTTGATGTATCTAAAAGCTAACATTAGAGTTTGTAAGGAAGATTTTGCATAGTCTCGGTGCTAAGCACCCCCTGTCTTTCAATCCTAGTGATGTCCCTGGAATACACTTGGCCCCGAGGGGAAATGTGTCTCAGGCATAGCGGCCTACAATCTGTTGCTTCACAACACAAACATGTAAGACAAAAAAATATTCTAAAATCAACATAAGATCAACGAGTTGCATCCACAAGCAGTAAGACGAACTGGCTAGGCAAAATAGCAGCAGCAAGAGAACAAGAACATCCATGGGACAGCAGTAAGCAGCAGACAGACAGAAGTTACAGCATATTAGTTGGTCTGGACAATGTTCATAACAGAGTTCTTAAAAACTGATTGTTCCAGTATTTGGCTGTATTTGTTTCGGGAACTTCCAACAGAATATACTTATTATAAGCATCAACCCATGAATATTACGACGGGTGGTTTCGAAAGGGGCCGAGTGATATAGAACATTGAGCTTCTGGAGTGCACCCTTGCATGGCAACCTATAGATAACGTCACCCTGGCAACGGGTGATGAGGTCAACCAACATCAAACTCCTGGAGTACACCCATGGACCGACCCCCAATTTCCATCGGGTGCAGAACGGCTGCGGATCCGCTCCGGAACGGAGCACTCCGCAGCAATTCAGCACACGGCAGATAGTGCGGGACAGGAAGTCGAGCACAGGAACAAAATAAAACATCTGGTTATTTTTCAAAATAAAATAGAGCGTGCTAGTGGCGGATCATATCTCCCTGCAATACACCTTAAAAAACAGCAAAGAGTTGTTCCCCCTCTACTCCTCTGGATGGACACAAACTAGTGGTGGTTTTGTGGTTCTATTCTACGAATTTGCGAGATCTGGTGGGCCCTCGAGACTTCAGCTGTCAGTCGTGGCCCCAGCCGTTCCCTAACAAATCCAGACCTGGTGGGTGTTGACGGACGGCGGAGCCGGAGCTGATACACATTAAGAATGTGATTCAATGGCTTGCAAATAAAGAAAATCCACTATGGCTTTACAAATAAACGCAAGAATGCGGTTGGATTACACAAGAATGTCCAATGTTGCATGTCTTGCATATGTTCCATCTCTGCATAATAAGTTGCCATTTTGTTATGACCAATCGACCATTTGGACTGTTTACATATAAAAAGTCAGTATGGTGGATTTTAAAAAGAATTAACAGATCTCTCTTTAGTTTAGAATATTAAAGGTATCCTGCCACACAAAACCTTTTTAGTTGGATTTTTTGAAATATGTCAGGTCCATATGAGTGTGTGTGTGTGTGTGTGTGTTATGTTGTGAATGTGAAGATGAACTGCTACTTCCTCTGTCAGCTCTAGCCACTGGAAAGAAATACAAGGAGAAATCAGGCCAATCACAACAGCTGGTCAGTCTGATGTCATGCTGCCTCATTACTATTCATGAGCTGGGTAAATGTTGCTGATAACCAGGCTCTCATTAGATAGCCGTTAGCCAATCAGAGTCCAGCAGCTTAGCTCATTGAATATTAATGAGAACTGGCCCAAATGGAGCTGAGTCTTCCTGCAGGCTTTCTATACCACGCTAGAATGGCTTGAAACAAGGTAACCACGACCTTTGTTCCACAAAAAATTTTACAGAGTCCATGGTAGAAGTTCAGATATTAATAAGTAGAGAAAGAAAGAACTACGTGTGGCAGGGCACCTTTAAAAAATACCTAAAAGCCAGAACACATCTCTATTCTCTGCCTACTGTTTACCACTATTTTCCTCCTGAAATATATCAACAGTGGCCAATTGAAACAATTAAAAAGGCTCTAATTGTGTTTTCCTTGCCTTTTCAATGTTGTTCCTAATCCCCCCTCCTAGATTTAACTCAATTGTACAGAAAATGAATGTTCTCAGTGTGAGTGAAGGACCCATGTGAAGTGTGTGTACTCACCACTGCTGTCAGAGGGAAGAAAAGCTGCATTATGATAAGTTTGTAAGCGTATAAAGCTTTGACAGTCGTGCTGCTATTCATCTACAAACTGTACAGGATGCTGTACAGTGCTGCTTCCCTTACTCTCAATCTGGCCAAATGTGAGTTTGGGAAGGCTGTTGTTACCTACCTAGGTAAACAAGTAGGACAAGGTCGTGTGTGTGCCCAGTTACTGCTAAAGTACAGGCAATCTTGGATTTCCCAGCTCCTCAAACACGTTTTTTGGGGATGGCTGGGTACTACCGTGCGTTCTGCAAAAACTTTGCAGATGCGGTCGCTCCGTTGACTAGTTTAGTGAGTCCTAAAACTTCTTTTCTGTAGTCAGAGGAGTGCCAGTTGGCTTTTCGAAGCTGCCAAGGTTCTCCTCTGGATGAGCGAGGCATTGATCACCCTATTTGTTACACTTCCAGAAAGTTCAAGAAACACCAACTGCATTACAGCACTATTGAGAAGGGGGCCTTGGCATTGCTGTTAGCGTTACAACACTTTGAGGTGTACCTTGGGTCTAGTCCTGTGCCAACCATTGTTTTCTCTGACCACAATCCGCTCGTGATCCTGACTCAGATGCAAAATAGCAACCAGCAACTCATGCGGTGGTCCTTAATACTGCCAGATTTTAATATTGAGATTCGGTACAAAAGGGTTTGGACAACGTTATGGCTGATGCTATGTTATGACCCTGGGGTCATTTTTGTGTTATGTCTCTCCCCTGCTCTAGTAGGTGCTCTTCTACTACAGATAATGGAGACCAGGTGCGCACACTGGATTGGTTCAGCAGAGGTGATTGCTGTCTCCTGATTGGTCGCCAGGAGGACGGGAGCCATTTTAAAGCCTTGGTCTTTTCTGTTGTATGTTGTTTTGGTTTGGGAAAGTTTAGGTTGCCTCTAGTATAATTTTGTATTAAATAGAAACTATTACTTGGCAATTCTTTGTTCTGGCCTTGTTTGGGAGTGGGAAGAGTGTGGGGGGGGGCACACGTTATGTCGCGTCTCGGTTACCCCTAGACATCGGGACGTAACAATGGGAAGAGTCAAATCTACATCTCTGTTCTCTACAAATGAGTTTATAAATCACCAGATACATTTAGGTATGTAATCATCCATGAAAGCAGCAACTCCCTGAGAGTCAACAACAAAAAAGCTTTAATTAAAAAATACTATTTATGGGCCTTTCTCTGCCTCTTTCACTGTTTCCCACAAACACACTTAAGCACAAAGAGGAGCTATCTATTTCAGTAGACACAATGAGACAGAGGGCTTTGTTTTAATTAAAGGAAGACTTCACCGAACTAGCTTTCCCCTCCTATCGACAGACATCCGAGGATGTTCAACTGGCCAGGAGACAGACGCTGAGACCTAAAATGGACTGGTCTTATGAATGAATGAATGAGTTACTGAGTTGAAACACACTCTTCACAGAGGCGTCTGATGGTATGTCATTCATGTTTTAGAGGCCTATGTTGCTTATTTTCCATTTTAGTATGGTCTCATTCATCCATCCATCTTCACCCGGGTTGTATCGCGAGGGCAGCAGCTCCAGCAGGGGACCCCAAACTTCCCTTTCCCGAGCCACATTAACCAGCTCCGACTGGGGGATCCTGAGGTGTTCCCAGGCCAGGTTGGAGACATAATCCCTCCTCCTAGTCCTGGGTCTTTCCTGATCTTCCCCAGCCAATCTCCTGCTCCATTGTCCTCTCACTCGCCAACAAGACCTCAAGGTGCTTGAACCCCTTCACTTGAGGTAAGGACTTATCCCCTACCTGGAGTACACCCCCCATTGGTTTCTTGCTGAGAATGTCACCCAGCTTCCAATAATGTCCATATATGTGCCGTTTAAAAAAACATTCACTCGAACAATCACTGCTTAAATCAGTAAAAATCATCCCCGAATAAATTAAAAAAACGCCCTCTGTCACTGTAGCCTAGGCTAGCCTACTCTGCACCGGGTCTGGCACAATAAATGTGTGGTGTGTTGTAGGAAGAATTACGAATGTTAGACACACCTTCAGGATAAAGCCAGCCAACTGGTGGACAATGGCCGTCTTCTGAGCTTTTTGACCATAAATAAAACCTGATAACGTAGAAACCAAGTAGCACAAATGTAGGCCTAGCACAAAAGATTGAGACCATTTTGGGGAGATTTGGACATTAATGGGGGGCTGGGTGATGTTACGCATGTTATAACGCATAATAACTTAAAATACATAGTAGCACAAATGTTTTTTACAGAAGAAATGAGCACAAATGTAGCACAAATGATTAAGACCCTTTTGGGGAGATTTAAAAAACATCTCACTATCTGCTAGCTGCCTGTCCCCAGAACACACTGTAAAAAACATCTCCTCACTATCTGCTAGCTGCCTGTCCCATTAACACACTGTAAAAAACATCTCACTATTTGCTAGCTGCCTGTCCCCTGAACACACTGTAAAAAACATCTCCTCACTATCTGCTAGCTGCCTGTCCCATTAACACACTGTAAAAAACATCTCACTATTTGCTAGCTGCCTGTCCCCTTAACACACTGTAAAAAACATCTCCTCACTATTTGCTAGCTGCCTGTCCCCAGAACACACTGTAAAAAACATCTCCTCACTATCTGCTAGCTGCCTGTCCCATTAACACACTGTAAAAAACATCTCACTATTTGCTAGCTGCCTGTCCCCAGAACACACTGTAAAAAACATCTCCTCACTATTTGCTAGCTGCCTGTCCCCAGATCACACTGTAAAAAACATCTCCTCACTATCTGCTAGCTGCCTGTCCCCAGAACACACTGTAATAAACATCTCCTCACTATCTGCTAGCTGCCTGTCCCCAGAACACACTGTAAAAACATCTCCTCACTATCTGCTAGCTGCCTGTCCTAGCTGACAAGAAGAATTTGGTGGTTGGGGTTGGGGGTTAGTGCGCGGAAGCACAGAAGTGAGGGGATGGGATGAAGGGGGAGCAAGCTAGTGTTGTTTTGTTTGAAAATACTTGAAACTTTAACAAAAAGTGACGCAACCTAACACCCCTTTAACAAGGGGGCTGGGTGACGTCACTGGCCAGAGAATGTCAATTTAATTGAAACCTTTAACAGCACTAACGATCATTTTTACGGCTCAAACGAAGTGCAGTGTTTTGAATAATTTTTGGATTACATGGGGGGGCAGCTTCACGCAGGTTTATTGGCTCACTAAGATTTACTTATTGATTCAATTTAGGTATTAAATTGGGTATTGAATGACAAGGGCATTTTTCAAAACTCCATTGGAATTCGCTCGGTTCCTAGAAAGTATTATATTCTGAACCCAGCCCTACTGATGTGTGATCTTTACAGTGTTGTGATGTGATCTCGCTCACCAAGACGGCTACCCAGTTCTTCACTAGTTCTAAGACCAGTTTCCTCAATAGTCCTTCTAATCCTTGTCTGTTCCTGGGCTCTTGGATGCCGAGCAGGCTCAAATGCTAGGCGTATAAATATATATTTACAACCTCTTTAGTGTCAAATCTAGAATTGGGATTCATGTTCATTAATGTCAAACTCACAGTATGTCATGTCATGTCCAACTGGTAATTTTTGAGGCAGCAATACAAATCCTTTACTAAAATGAATTCAAAAATATGTGGATTGCATCAGCAAGTTCGAGACCTTATTCCACGTTGATCAAATAGCATTAAATCCTAACCCTGTGTGTGTGTCTGTGTGTGTGTGCGCCAATCTTGGCAAAAGAGATAAAGCAATGCAGTGTGGCCCTTATTTTTCAAAAAAAAAAAAAAAAGACAGAATATAAAAATGAACTGCTGTCAATTCGTATGCAAATCATATTTTTTCCTAAGGTTTTCTCTCTGATTGCCGCTGCTGAGATTTCTCGGGAAAAAAACAAAACAAAGAAGCAATTTCTCTTGAGAAAATAACACCCCAGACTGTGCCGTGATGGATTGTGGCTTCAGATTGACAAGAACATCTGTCAGCGGGGTATTTGATGGGATTTTGATGGAGCTAGTGACTGAACCAGAGTATATGAGTGAAAATAAAGTAAGCTGAATATATATTTCTCACAGTATGCTGTATGCAATGTACCACATTCGTGGTTACTCAGATATTGGACAGAAATGATCACAAAACTTTTGATAGCAGTATTTCAACAACATCCAGATTAGCTGTATTTGCAAATGTCAAGTTGAGTAAGACTAATTTAAAGGTACCTCGGCATGAAAATTTCACTTTATGAGTTTTTTTTAACATTAATATGCATTTCCCCAGCCTGCCTATGGTCCCCCAGTACTGATCATACGTATTGGAGATCACTCCCTGGGGAAAACTCAAGTAGAAGTACAGATACTTTTGTTAAAAAATACTCCGGTAAGAGTAGAAGTACAGTGGTGTGAAAAAGTGTTTGCCCCCTTCCTCATTTCCTGTTCCTTTGCATGTTTGTCACACTTAAGTGTTTCGGAACATCAAACCAATTTAAACAATAGTCAAGGACAACACAAGTAAACACAAAATGCAATTTGTAAATGAAGGTGTTTATTATTAAAGGTGAAAAAAAATCCAAACCATCATGGCCCTGTGTGAAAAAGTGATTGCCCCCTAAACCTAATAACTGGTTGGGCCACCCTTAGCAGCAACAACTGCAACCAAGCGTTTGCGATAATGTGCAATGAGACTTTTACAGCGTCCTGGAAGAATTTTGGCCCACTCATCTTTGCAGAATTGTCCTAATTCAGTTACATTAGAGGGTTTTCGAGCATGAACGGCCTTTTTAAGGTCATACCACAACATCTCAATAGGATTCAGGTCAGGACTTTGGCTAGGCCACTCCAAAGTCTTCATTTTGTTTTTCTTCAGCCATTCGGTGGTGGACTTGCTGGTGTGTTTAGGATCATTGTCCTGCTACAGAACCCAAGTTCGTTTCAGCTTGAGTACACAAACAGATGGTCGGACATTCTCCTTCAGGATCTCTTGGTAGACAGCAGAATTCATAGTTCCTTTTATCACGGCAAGTCTTCCAGGTCCTGAAGCAGCAAAACAGCCCCAGACCATCACACTACCACCACCATATTTTACTGTTGGTATAATGTTCTTTTTATGAAATGCAGTGTTCCTTCTACGCCAGATATACTTGGACACACACCTTCCAAAGAGTTCCACTTTTGTCTCATCGGTCCACAGAATGTTGTCCCAAAAGTCTTGGGGATCATCAAGATGTGTTGTGGAGAAATTGAGACGAGCTTTGATGTTCTTTTTGCTCAGCAGTGGTTTTCTCCTTGGAACTCTGCCATGCAGGCCATTTTTGCCCAGTCTTTTCCTGATGGTGGAGGCATGAACGCTGACCTTAACTGAGGCAAGTGAGGCCTGCAGTTCTTTGGACGTTGTTGTGGGGTCTTTTGTGACCTCTTGGATGAGTCGTCGCTGCGCTCTTGGGGTAATTTTGGGCGGCCGGCCACTCCTGGGAAGGTTCACCACTGTTCCATGTCTTCGTCATTTGTGGATAATGGCTCTCACTGTGGTTCGCTGGATTCCCAAAGCTTTGGAAATGGCTTTATAACCCTTTCCAGACTGATAGATCTCAATTACTTTCTTTCTCAATTGTTCCTGAATTTCTTTGGGTCTCGGCATGATGTGTAGCTTTTAAGGATCTTCTGTTGGACCTTACTGTGTCAAGCAGCTCCTATTTAAGTGATGCCTTGATTGTGAACAGGTGTGGCAATAATCAGGCCTGGGTGTGGCTAGAGAAATTGAACTCAGGTGTGGACAACCACAGTTATAGTATGTTTTAACAAGGGGGGCAATCACTTTTTCACACAGGGCCATGATGGTTTGGATTTTTTTTCACCTTTAATAATAAACACCTTCATTTAAAAATTGCATTTTGTGTTTACTTGTGTTGTCCTTGACTATTGTTTAAATTGGTTTGATGTTCGAAACACTTAAGTGTGACAAACATGCAAAGGAACAGGAAATGAGGAAGGGGGCAAACACTTTTTCACACCACTGTATATGTATAATGTCAAAAGTACAGGCTTGGAAAGACACTTTATTAGATTGCACACTGAAGAACTTAAGAACTTATATGCCGTTGGCTACATTTTAAATGGATGTCTGCCAACAGGCCTAAAACATCACAATCATCATATGTGATTATTGTGACAGAGAATAAGATTAATTAATTAATAAGATTCTAACTGAGGAGCAAGATATGAATTCAGCTGTGATTCGGTGAGAAATCACAGATCCAGTTTCTCTTTTTTAATCTTTCCCGTAACATTTAAAGGAATCTACATGGATGTATGTGTGCTCAAATATGGCTTTTGGAAAGAAAAAGAATAAAATATAAATGACTTAACAGACATTAATGAAGAAGTTCCCCAGCAAAATGGCCAGGATCCTTTTGATGTCTACTGTCTCAAACATCTCTCTCAGATAAGGCCGAGGATGATGGGAATGTCTTGCTGCTTGTCTGCTGAATCTCTGGGATCTCTGTTTTCTTCTTTTTCAATCCCGTCGCCGTCCATACTGCTGTGTGCTAACGTTAGCACCATCAAGCTGCTATGATTTGCCGCGAATGAATGCAGAATGCTGCAGAATCTGAGTCGTATTAGTTGTTAGTGAGGACTAGATTAGGACTGGATTTAAACTTGATTCTGGTTTCCAACTTGGCCCCAGGTGTGTCTGTTAGAACACGACGGAGACAACTTCTCTCTGTTGTTGCAACATGCAACCTCGCTAACAGGTGACCAAAATCAGTAGCTTGGCTAACTGGCTTTAAATGTGCAAGAACTACAGACCAATGCAACAACAGAATTAAATGAAGTGACAACATAAGTTATACGACTTACAGTTCTCATGGACTCTCATGGACAATATCAGCTGATTATCCTAAAGACAGCTAGTCTCTTTTTTCTTTTCTCTCACTTTTGTCTTCGTGTGGCACATGTCCGCGCCAATCTCCAACAGTAACGAGCCAATTTTTTAAATGTAAGGACTAGAAAGTACCGATATTTGTGTTAACCCTCATGTTGTCCTCGGGTCAAATTGACCCGTTTTCCTATATCAATGTTCTTTTTAATTCCCCAAAATAACATGATTGATTCCACATAACGCTCTTTGCCAAGTACAAATCTCTACTTTCATTAATTTTGGGGGGTCTTTTCAATTTTATAGCATTTGAAAAAAAGAAATTGAAGTGGTTTTGAACTAGTATTGAGAGTAAAAGTTGACATATTCCAGTCTGTGATTATCCATCAACATCCATTCCTTTAATTTTAGTCCAAATAATTCCTAATTTCTGCTTTTCTAACTCAAACATTAGGTATAATTTCCCATAAATGAGGTTTATTGACCAAAGTTAATAAGTGTTACGTAGTGTGGAAAACGTCAAAAAGTGAAAAAGCGTAAAAAGGGACAAAAATGTAAGAAAAAGTTAAAAACAATGACAAAAAGCGTCAACAAAAGTGTTGATTTTCAATTTTCACGGGAAGACAAAACGAGGGTTCAGATGTAAGGAGTAAAAGTAAAAAGTCACCATAAAAAAAAATAGGAAAGTAAAAATATCAGAACAACAAAATATTTGTACTTCGTTACTTCCCATTGTTGTAGCCGGCATCACGAAGCTCTGTAACCGCTTAAATAACTAAATGAGCCTCGGCTAGCAACTGCCGCTCGGCGTAATGGAGCTCGTAGTCAGCCACTGTAGGCGGGACCAGACGGCGGCCTCCTAATATCATAGGATATCCTATATTTTGGTGTGCATAAAGTTTCGTACCATATCGTACTGAGTATCTATTCATGAGAATGCGTTGCAGCTCAGCAGGCCTGATGCCAGGCCAGTCTGATGAAATCCTCAGACCAGCCAAAAAGTAATAAAATCTATATTACTCTCAAAATGTAGATGTTGTATAACAATAATGTATACTTTATTAATCCCACAAGGGGAAATTACAATTTACACTCTGTTGTTATTACACACAGGCCTGAATTACACACACACACTAATGGAGAGATGTCAGAGTGAGGGGGCTGCCCATGAAAAGGCCCCACAAGTAGTTGGGGGTTCAGTGCCTCGCTCAAGAGCACCTTTGCAGTGCCCAGTCCACCACCATATTTCGGTCCAAACGGGGACTTGAACCAGCAACCCTCCAGTTCCTAAACCAACTCCCTACTTACTGAGCTAACGAGCTCCAACAGAAAAAAAAAGAGGCAGGCCAGCTTTGGAGATTTTACTGAACAACACCAAAAATGTAGTGTGCAGGAAAGGAATGCTTTAAAAAGTCAGTTGTCATTTAAACGAGCTCCTTGAAAGCACATCAGATGTGGCTGAAAAAGATTTAATCACACTCGGCTATGCATAGATAGTTGTGAATAATTAACATTCATTGCAAAGGGGGGTGCTATCAAAAAGTGGTTTGGGGCCTGATTCCCATGATGTAATGTTAGCAGTGTAAAAATATATACTTTTTTTTTTTTTCCATTACTGTGCCTAACCTGATGAGTAATTGCACTGCATTCCGGGCTCCATGTATTCGAAATACCTGCACCTCATTAGAATTTCCCATTAGAAAGGGGGATGCGTGATGCTGTGGAGATTTTCCCCAGCCCCGCCAGGAACAAGCAGCTTTTCAATAATGCATCGAGAAAAGACTCTGCACTTTGAATTCCTACTGAGATATGTTGATTTTTACTCCTCTCTTTCAATTTTATGCATTTCCTAGAAGGTGTCTGATATATCAGTAGTTTTTTATCTGTAAAACACTAAATTAGGCTCTCACATTTCATATATTCCCAGTCGCAGTAAGTGCAGGTGAGATTTTTACCAGTTTGGCAATCCTCTGAAAAACATTTGGTAGAAGTATGTAAGTGTTCATTTAATCAAGACAAACGATGACAATTTATTTTCAAAGGCTTTTTTTCAACTTTAAAAAAGTGAACTATAATGAAATATTTACGTATGAGTACTTCATGGCAAAGTGCAAAATGTACAAATGAACAAATTGTTCATTTATTGCAAAGTCTAAGTCAATGACCTGCATGCATCTGCAGAATCCTCCTTTATGTGGCCCTGGTTGTTCAAACAGTATCCATGGCAACCACTGTGGCTGTTAACCCTGAACACGATATCCCTCATAGTGATGTAACATTCTCTCTGTAACTGTTATTAACTCTAACGTTATTTATGGTCTTGAGCCCAAATAAAACCTGGAATTTTTACATGAATTTTGGCATGAAAAGTTCACTTTATGAGGTTTTTAACATTAATATGAGTTCCCCAGCCTGCCTATGGCCCCCAGTGGCTAGAAATGGTGATAGGTGTAAACCGAGCCCTGGGTATCCTGCTCTGCCTTTGAGAAAATGAAAGCTCAGTTGGGCCAATCTGTAATCTTGCTCCTTATGAGGTCATAAGGGGTAAGGTTACCTCCCTTTCTCTGCTTCCCCCATGAGAGAGAGACATCATGGCTTTCAAACGAGCAAAGTGGCAGTTGGTCAAGGCCACTCCCCAAGCCTCCACCTTGCCCCCTCTCTCCTCCTCAAAAGCTAAAGACTCAGAAATGGTACATACTAAGGAAAGCTCATTGTGGGACTGGCTCTAGTGGCTGGAATTCTGCACCAAGGCTGAATTTTGGGAAAGAGACTTCAGATACAGTATTAGGGGACCACTAAGTTCTATATAAAAGAGACTTCAGATACAGTATTAGGGGACCACTAAGGTCTATATAAAAGAGACTTCAGATACAGTATTAGGGGACCACTAAGGTCTATATAAAAGAGACTTCAGATACAGTATTAGGGGACCACTAAGGTCTATATAAAAGAGACTTCAGATACAGTATTAGGGGACCACTAAGGTCTATATAAAAGAGACTTCAGATACAGCATTAGGGGACCACTAAGGTCTATATAAAAGAGACTTCAGATACAGTATTAGGGGACCACTAAGGTCTATATAAAAGAGACTTCAGATACAGCATTAGGGGACCACTAAGGTCTATATAAAAGAGACCTCAGATACAGTATTAGGGGACCACTAAGGTCTATATAAAAGAGACTTCAGATACAGCATTAGGGGACCACTAAGGTCTATATAAAAGAGACTTCAGATCCAGTATTAGGGGACCACTAAGGTCTATATAAAAGAGACTTCAGATACAGCATTAGGGGACCACTAAGGTCTATATAAAAGAGACTTCAGATCCAGTATTAGGGGACCACTAAGGTCTATATAAAAGAGACTTCAGATCCAGTATTAGGGGACCACTAAGGTCTATATAAAAGCATCCAAAGACCACCATGTTATGGGACCTTTAAATAAATAGTCCATAATACATTGTTTGACTAGTTTACTACTGAACCCGGCACCCCCCACCACCACTAGTAAATTCTTAGCCTGTGGGAAACCCTGCTCAAACAATTTACTATGACAATTAGTATGCCAGTGTGCTCTCGAGCAAGGCAGTGAACCCTCAACTGTTCAGGGCGCAGCCCACTCATTCTGACATCTCTCCATTAGTGCATATATAGTATTATACACTGAATATAATATGTATTATAATATATACTATAATATGTATATGCCTGTATGTACTGTGTAAATTGTAATTTCCCCATAGAGGTTCAATAAAAAGTATAAAGAGTATAAATGACACTGTCATGAACATGTCAAACATTATAAAGAAGTCCTAAACGTTGACATAATGCTTCTTTTCGTAATTGTCATTCAGTTTTGTCAGGACAAGTTAGGGTTAGGGTTCATCGCAGTGTCATGTCACTCTTATGTAGACACCTTCAAGTAAAGTGTTACCTTCCATTTTTAAGAGACCTTCAGAAAAAATGACAGCGACGTTCGCTCACTGATTGGCTCTTATTAGTACAGATGGGTCCTTCCCTGATTTGTCACGCCCTATCACGTGACCCTTTCCTGGAAGGAATCAAATGACATCCGCCCGTCCACCTGTCCACCTGTCCGCCTGTCCACCTGTCCACCTGTCCACCTGTCCATTTCAAACAGTCCACATTACTATATTGTCTGAGCAGTTAAATGAATGTTAAATGCTCGGAGCTCAAGACCATTGGGATTGCTTTAACCTTTGTGTTGTCTTCAAGTCCAAATTGAAAATCAACACTTTTGACGCTTTTTATCGTACTTTTTCTTACGTTCTTCGTCCCATTTTTCAACACTTTTTGTCACGTTTTCAACACTATGTAACAATAACTTTAGTTTTACAGTTATTTTTGGAAGTATGGTCAATAAACCTCATTTATAGGAAATTATACCCAATTTTTGTATCAATGTTTTAACTTTTTCTCATGTTTTTGTCCCATTTTTTTTTAACCCTTTTGACGTTTGTTTTATTTTTTTTTGGACATATTCACCACTACGTCACACTAACTTCTTAACTTTAGTTTGACAGTTATCTTTGGAATTTATGTTCAATGAACCTCATTCATAGGAAATAGTTTGAGTTAGAAAAGCTGAAATTAAGAATTATTGAGACTAAAATTAAAGGAATGGATGTTGATGATAATCACAGACTGGAATATGTCTACTTTTACTCAATACTATTTCAAAACCACTTCAATTATTTTTCTCCAAATGCAATCAAATTGAAGAAGACGTCCCAAAATGAATGAAAGTAGAGTTTTGTACTTGGCAAAGAGCGTTGTGTGGAATCAATCATGTTATATTGGGTAATTAAAAAGAACATTGATACAGGAAAACGGGTCAATTTGACCCGAGGACAACATGAGGGTTAATAAGAAATCAATCAAGCGTTTGCATTTCAGAGCGTTTTTTTCTCCTATCCCAGAATGCATGTGTGGTGTAGCCAGACCTTCCTGCGCAGCACTGTGGAGATAGGTCTGGCCCTGTGAGACTTGCCAGGACAGGAGAGACATAACATGGGTCTGCAATGGCAAATCAGACAAGACACCATTTATCTGCACTCATGTAAATATGTGTGCTTGCAAGAGTGTTTAAGTTGGCCAATAACGCTGATATAGCGGCTGTGGTGCCAAGTGGGAAAGAAAAGGGAAAAATCTGCTTTGCATTCATCAACACGTTCGGGTCATACCTTGGTTCAGACGTTAGGGTTCAGTGCGAGTTTGGTACAATGGAGGGAAAAGCAAAACCAATATGCAAAAGGCAATTGTGTTTTTATTGTTTATGTGTGTGTGTCATACAGTCTCTCCATTGATCTATGTGCAACAGCCTGAAGTGTGTAAGCCGTAAACAGTACATACCCTCATCATTTCCAGACTCCATCTGGAACTTGTAAACTAAATAAGACCATCAGCTGTAAAACTAAAAATCTCTGTTCTCTGCAAAGACAAACTAAATTGCCTGATTAATGCAACGTTATCACGTCTCCTGGCCATTCTTACCGCAGAAAGCTTGGCTAATACTATATATTATAAGCTTATGTAGTATTATCCCTCATGTTGTCCTTGGGTCAAATTGACCCATTTTCCTATATCAGTGTTCTTTTTAACTACCCAAAATAACATGATTGATTCCACACAACACTCTTTGGGGTGATTTTGATGGGTAATTTTGCGGTGTCTTATTCAGTTTCCTAGCATTTGAAAAAATAAAAATAAAATTGACGTGCTTTTGAAATAGTATTGAGTAAAAGTTGACATATTCCAGTCTGTGATTAGCCATCAATGTACTTTCCTTTAATTTTAGTCTAAATAATTCCTAATTTCTGTTTTTCTAAACTCAAACATTAGGTATAATTTCCTTTAAATGAGGTTTATTGACCATAAATTCCAAAAATAACTGTAAAACGAAAGTTAATAAGTTAGTTACGTAGTGGTGAAAATGTCAACAAAAAAAAGGGACAAACATGGAGAAAAAAAAGCATCAAAAGTGTTGGAAAAAAAGGACAAAAATGTAAGAAAAATTTCAAAACATTCATAAAAAGTGTCAGCAAAATTGTTGATTTTACAATTTTGACGGGAAGACAACACAAGGGTTAAATAGTATATATTACCCAGGGCCAGGCCGGGGGGGGTTTGTATTGGGAAAATTACATTTAAGCATGATTTCATACATCCTTCTGTAATATTATTCATATTATTATACTGATACACTGTGATGGGAATAACGGCGTTACTTTTTGAGTAACGAGCGATCTAATTGATACTCTGCCCATCTTAATAACGCCGTTACCGCTACTGCTGAAAATGCGGCACGTTCCTATAGTTGAAGCTTTTTTCTTCATCAGACCAACTAGATCTATGTTTCTTCCTTGGTTAGTGGGCCGTGCACATGACAAGCACATAAATGCTGACGATTGGCTGAGGTTGAGTAACATTTCATGGTAAGCCAATCAGAGGTGGAGTTGGGCGGGTGTTCATAAGCACAGATACATAACGAACAACACGAGCATGTGAGTCAAAGAGAGACAGGTATGGTGTTATGACATCAATGGTGGGGGTAACTTTCCTGCTAAAGATTTCCCACCGTGGTCAGAAAACACGGCGGGGGAGGGAGGGGGTGACTTTGTTTTTCTCACTATGACTCTAGAGTGGCTACTCGCTCCGAAGCTAATCACTGTCACTTTCTCACTTCTCTCGCTCTATCACACACAAACACACACACACACACACTAGCGCAAAACTATAACCATCAGGCCCCTTATGTTATTTAATTTTGCCCAGTTATGGCCTGTTGAGGGGCAATAAATATCAAAAATCAATCAATCCACTAGACATAATATCTCCATACATGGCATCTGATTGGAGGCTAGTCTCACTTTGTCCCACAGCAACATTAAAATAGATGTGTATACAGTCTCTGTTAATAATGTATTAAGTGTCCATTTCGTTATAATATTCAGATTTATCATAAATAATTGAACAGGCACGTGTATTTTATCTTCCGTTAAGGGGGTGGGGGTCACATTTAAGCATTTAAAAATGTACTTGAACGTAACGCATTAGTTGCTTTCTGAAATAATAGTATCTCATTTAGTTACTTTTTGGAAGAAGTAACTAGTAACTGCAACTAATTACTTTTTAAAGTAACTTGCCCAACACTAATACATGAACCCTACTACACACTGTACATTTCCAAAAGGTGATGAGAATTATATAAATAAACATTATCACTGCAGTCCACACAACACATTCATTAACATGGCTCAGAGCACAATGTAGTGTGTACAACCTTAAATATGCATACCAACACTGTATGCAGTTGCTGCACACACCTTCTATGGTATGTATTATGTATGAGAACAGCACTGTTGCTCTGAGAGTTGCAACGCTGTGGGAGAAAAATAATCCCATATGCATAAAAACACACGCACGCAATGAAAACTGTTACACACCACCCATCTAAAAAGCTCATTGCAGTCAGTAAAGTGCAGGCGAGGGAGTGTTAATGGACAGCAACGCTTGATAAGTGCACGTCCACGCTGTGAGACCCGCTCAGATTGACATCAATACCTTTGAGGAGCCTGCATGTAGTCTGGATCCACGCAAGTAAATGGACTGTGTTTATATTAACATGCGCTATTGGCGTCCGTTTTGAAGCTGTTAGGTTTAGGAAAAGCTTGTGGGTGGGCGTACGGTTCCGGGACACACGGCAATAATGGGACGGTTAAAGACACACACAGGACACAATCTATTTCAAAACCACTTCAATTTGTTTTTCAAATGCTATAAAATTGAATAAGACTCCCAAAATTAATACAAGTAGAGATTTGTACTTTGCAAAGAGCGTTGTGTGGAATCAATCATGTTATTTTGAGTAATTACAATTAGGTAGTTAAAAAGAACATTGATATAGGAAAATTGGTCAATTTGACCCGAGGACAACATGAGGGTTAAACATGGGTTAAAAATGATATGAGTCTTTGCTTAGCTGGCTCTTATTTTCTGTTATGGATTAATCAGACTCGCTACTGAGGCTAAACAATAGCCATGTTAGCTGAGGCTAGCTCTGGAGCTAGAGATAAGGGTAAATCGTGCACATTGGCATTTACGTACATTTCAAAATCATCTCACATATCCCAACAACAGGATGAATGACACCTACATTCCTTTATTTACGGTGCTGTCTTGCGCCAACGTACGGAGCCCTAAAACTACTCGTCCTCTTAGTTGTACTACAGCACTTACATTATGGGAGAGAGACTTCAGACACAGTATTAGGGAACCACTAAGGTCTATATAAAGAGACTACAGATACAGTATTAGGGGACCACTAAGGTCTATATAAAAGAGACTTCAGACACAGTATTAGGGAACCACTAAGGTCTATATAAAGAGACTACAGATACAGTATTAGGGGACCACTAAGGTCTATATAAAAGAGACTTCAGATACAGTATTAGGGAACCGCTAAGGTCTATATAAAGAGACTACAGATACAGTATTAGGGGACCACTAAGGTCTATATAAAAGAGACTTCAGATACAGTATTAGGGGACCGCTAAGGTCTATATAAAGAGACTACAGATACAGTATTAGGGGACCGCTAAGGTCTATATAAAAGAGACTTCAGATACAGTATTAGGGAACCGCTAAGGTCTATATAAAGAGACTACAGATACAGTATTAGGGGACCACTAAGGTCTATATAAAAGAGACTTCAGATACAGTATTAGGGGACCGCTAAGGTCTATATAAAGAGACTACAGATACAGTATTAGGGGACCACTAAGGTCTATATAAAAGAGACTTCAGATACAGTATTAGGGAACCGCTAAGGTCTATATAAAGAGACTACAGATACAGTATTAGGGGACCACTAAGGTCTATATAAAAGAGACTTCAGATACAGTATTAGGGGACCGCTAAGGTCTATATAAAGAGACTACAGATACAGTATTAGGGGACCGCTAAGGTCTATATAAAAGAGACTTCAGATACAGTATTAGGGAACCGCTAAGGTCTATATAAAGAGACTACAGATACAGTATTAGGGGACCACTAAGGTCTATATAAAAGAGACTTCAGATACAGTATTAGGGGACCGCTAAGGTCTATATAAAGAGACTACAGATACAGTATTAGGGGACCGCTAAGGTCTATATAAAAGAGACTTCAGATACAGTATTAGGGGACCACTAAGGTCTATATAAAAGAGACTTCAGATACAGTATTAGGGGACCGCTAAGGTCTATATAAAGAGACTACAGATACAGTATTAGGGGACCACTAAGGTCTATATAAAATAGACTTCAGATACAGTATTAGGGGACCGCTAAGGTCTATATAAAGAGACTACAGATACAGTATTAGGGACCACTAAGGTCTATATAAAAGAGACTTCAGATACAGTATTAGGGGACCACTAATGTCTATATAAAAGAGACTTCAGATACAGTATTAGGGAACCACTAAGGTCTATATAAAAGAGACTTCAGATACAGTATTAGGGACCACCAAGGTCTATATAAAAGAGACTTCAGATACAGTATTAGGGGACCACTAAGGTCTATATAAAAGAGACTTCAGATACAGTATTAGGGGACCACTAATGTCTATATAAAAGAGACTTCAGATACAGTATTAGGGAACCACTAAGGTCTATATAAAAGAGACTTCAGATACAGTATTAGGGACCACCAAGGTCTATATAAAAGAGACTTCAGATACAGTATTAGGGGACCACTAAGGTCTATATAAAAGAGACTTCAGATACAGTAGATACAGCCCCTGACCTCAGTGATGATACTCCAAGTGTCCAGGGTCTTTCCTGGCGCTCCATGGATGTTGTTAGTTAATGTATCTGGCAAGTTGAAGAAATGTTGATGTAGGTATCAATAACATGAATCTCTCTCTCTCTCTCTCTCTCTCTCTCTCTCTCTCTCTGGGAAGTATGTGAAAGGCAGGTCGACCTACCTCCAACAGGAGACAGTCCTGAAACAAAACCTTGTCATGCTGCCTAGATTCCACGAATCTATGGAGGCACAAAGTTGAAGTACATCTCGTCAGTACACGATCCGTCCCGCCTGCACGATCCGTCCTGCGCATGTGCAATATGTTCGCACATGTGCACACTTGTGACAATTATCAATAACATTACAATTAACATTATTTTGACCATGTGTGAAGTGAAATTATGACTAACTTGTGACAATTAATGTATACTCTTTATTGATCCCCAGTGTGGAAATTACAATTTACACTCTGTTTGTTAGTAATAGTACACACAAGCCTGAAATACACACACATCCTCAGGACCTATACATGCACTAATGGAGAGATGTCAGAGTGAGTGGGCTGCAAGCTGGACCAGCGCCCTGAGCGGTTGGGGGGCTATGGTGCCTTGCCACCCCCAATGTGTGCTTCTATGTGTGGCTGACTGAGTGAATGTGTATTTGGCCTTGGCATGGCTCTTCTGCAAACATAAGCTACTGTATGAGAGTTGCGGCGGTTCTTGTGCACACCATGACAAGACATCTGGGTCTGGGGACGTACAAAATTATCAGCCGCATTGAACCCTGCACACCGTTATTTTTTGCTTTTCTTGTCCACATGTAGACCGGTGCACACAGCCTATGATAAGTGAAGGGATTGAAATGGGTTTAACTTTGTACCATTTGAGTGAATGTGAGAAGCCGTGAACCCGCAGAGATACTGTGCTGTCCTTAATTATTTAGTGTGCAGCCTGGGAACACTTAGAAGTACAGCAGCGGCGCAAGGTTTGATCCGAGTCCCTTTGCCCTGTCGCATATCCTCTGAAGTATCATAAATTATCAGCGCAGACATTTCGTTAGCTAATCTAGGCACAGCCCGTGTTGGTTCAAACAAGCCTGCCCACATCAATTTCACTACCAAGTTGGTTTTTCTGAGGCGTTATCAAAGATCTGCCGTTCGCATTAGGTTATTATGCCCTCGTCGACTCTACTCCCGCTACATTGGCAGTCAGTGCAGCTCGCCAGCTCATCGCCTTGTCTCCATTCTCCACCCCCCCCCCACCTCCCCCCATTTTTCTCTTCCCCTAGTTCTATTTTCCATGGCCCACAGTAACTGCCCTCTTTGTCTTAGTCTCCTTCCCTCTTTTCTTGAGTGCCAGCTTTTCATTCACACTGCGCACAACTGCTGCTGGTGCTCTGTAGCTGCAGCAACGAGCCCACAAGCTCCTGCGTCTCCACCTTAGGGTTGATTTTTTTTTTTTTATCTGGAACAAACAGTATGAAAAAAACAAAAGAAAAACACAAAAGTTGAAAAAGGATACGCTGGAGGAGGAGCAGCTGGAGAAGCATAATGCTGCTAGTTCTGCCTCTACTTCACAATATCATACTTTTACAGGCAACAAACTCTAATGTATATATGTACATACATACATACATATATATATATGCATTTACAACATGCAAAATTGTAGGTCATACAAAATATACAATAACACAATATTTGTCTGATTTTCCATTTTGGGGATTAATATATCTGTTTTGTTTATTAAAATTTGCATGCAGGCTGAAATTGACTGCAATGTTTTGTTGGTATTAAGCCGCTAGCTGTTGGCTAATAAATGCAGTGTTAAATGGTCCACCTCAGTCAAGAACGGAGAAATGTTGAGTTACAAACCAGCATGTAGAAGTCTGTATGTTATACTGTGTCAGTCTGATGTCGTTTTCAGGCCATTTGATGAAGGTAAAGACACTATGACCGTTCATAACACTATCGCTCTAGTGAGACATAAAGGTAAAAGACACCATGACCGTTCATAACGCTATCGCTCTAGTGAGACATAAAGGTAAAAGACACTATGACCGTTCATAACGCTATCGCTCTAGTGAGACATAAAGGTAAAAGACACTATGACCGTTCATAACGCTATCGCTCTAGTGAGACATAAAGGTAAAAGACACTATGACCGTTCATAACGCTATCGCTCTAGTGAGACATAAAGGTAAAAGACACCATGACCGTTCATAACGCTATCGCTCTAGTGAGACATAAAGGTAAAAGACACCATGACCGTTCATAACGCTATCGCTCTAGTGAGACATAAAGGTAAAAGACGCCATGACCGTTCATAACGCTATCGCTCTAGTGAGACATAAAGGTAAAAGACGCCATGACCGTTCATAACGCTATCGCTGTAGTGAGACATAAAGGTAAAAGATGCTATGACCATTCATAACGCTATCGCTCTAGTGAGACATAAAGGTAAAAGACACCATGACCGTTCATAACGCTATCGCTCTAGTGAGACATAAAGGTAAAAGACACCATGACCGTTCATAACGCTATCGCTCTAGTGAGACATAAAGGTAAAAGACACCATGACCGTTCATAACGCTATCGCTCTAGTGAGACATAAAGGTAAAAGACACTATGACCGTTCATAACGCTATCGCTCTAGTGAGACATAAAGGTAAAAGACACTATGACCGTTCATAACGCTATCGCTCTAGTGAGACATAAAGGTAAAAGACGCCATGACCGTTCATAACGCTATCGCTCTAGTGAGACATAAAGGTAAAAGACGCCATGACCGTTCATAACGCTATCGCTCTAGTGAGACATAAAGGTAAAAGATGCTATGACCATTCATAACGCTATCGCTCTAGTGAGACATAAAGGTAAAAGACACCATGACCGTTCATAACGCTATCGCTCTAGTGAGACATAAAGGTAAAAGACACCATGACCGTTCATAACGCTATCGCTCTAGTGAGACATAAAGGTAAAAGACACTATGACCGTTCATAACACTATCGCTCTAGTGAGACATAAAGGTAAAAGACACTATGACCGTTCATAACGCTATCGCTCTAGTGAGACATAAAGGTAAAAGACACTATGACCGTTCATAACGCTATCGCTCTAGTGAGACATAAAGGTAAAAGACACTATGACCGTTCATAACGCTATCGCTCTAGTGAGACATAAAGGTAAAAGACACCATGACCGTTCATAACGCTATCGCTCTAGTGAGACATAAAGGTAAAAGACACTATGACCGTTCATAACGCTATCGCTCTAGTGAGACATAAAGGTAAAAGACACTATGACCGTTCATAACGCTATCGCTCTAGTGAGACATAAAGGTAAAAGATGCTATGACCATTCATAACGCTATCGCTCTAGTGAGACATAAAGGTAAAAGACACCATGACCGTTCATAACGCTATCGCTCTAGTGAGACATAAAGGTAAAAGACACCATGACCGTTCATAACGCTATCGCTCTAGTGAGACATAAAGGTAAAAGACACTATGACCGTTCATAACGCTATCGCTCTAGTGAGACATAAAGGTAAAAGACACTATGACCAGAAACGTCACCACCTCTATCACTGCAACAAAAAAAAGTTTTAACCCTTGTGTTGTCTTTTGGGTCCAAATGTTTTCATTAAAACTTTTTTTTCAACATTTTGGTCATCTTTGTCGGCAGTTTTGTTACTCTTCCAGATGTCCTTGCCACTTTTTCTGACATTATTGTCACTTTTTTCAAATTATTTTGCCATTTGCACATTTTTGGGATGTTTTTTCAAGGATGTTTTTTTAAATTTTGTTAAATTGATATCACTGCTATAAAATTGAATAAAAACACCCAAATTCAATGCAAGTAGTGAACTGGTCATTTATTTTACTTGTGAAGAGCATTGTAAGGAACCTTCCACGTTATTTGTTAATTTGTTAACAATATGTTTAAAGAAACCCAAATTTCTTATAAAGTAACTTTTTAAAATGGGTCATATTTGACCATAGGACAACATGGAGACATGGAGGAAAAAGAAATAAAATGTACTGGGGACTAACACTTTTGCAAGATCCTGACTTTGTTTTGCAAGATCTCAAGTTTTATTCGCGAGATCTTGACTTTGACATGTTGAAAACAAAAAAAAAATTAAAAACATATCCTGGGACCAACACTTTTGCGAGATCTTGACTTTGACCAGGAGGGGGAAAAAAGCATCTCCACTTTCAAATTCGAGATCTCCAGTTCAGCGTTTTTCCCTGGTAGCCTACATTTTATTTTTCTTCTTCTTCTTTTTTCATCTATGAAAGTAGAGCTCTCCAGTTTAGAGTTTGTCCCCAGTACAGGTTTTTTTCCCTCCATGTCACCTCCGGGTCTCCGTAGGGGTTAAACCCCGCCCACCGTGTCCTGCAACAACAAAGCAAAGTCGCTTCAACTCTTGCTCTGTCTCTTTCCTTTCCTTTCAGGTGCTGCCTTCACATGCAGTGGGAAACTTTGCCGCAGCCAAAGCTTAGAATATTCGCTGTTGATAAGAACAGCCTCTTTGAAGCTCCAGAAATGGTATCCGGTGCACCATACAACACTTACACTTACAACAATACAACAACATACAACAACACACTTACATTCCTTTATTCAGGTCTCCTCCTTTCTGTATTCATCTATTTTTGAACTGTTTAATATTATAACTCGGATTTCATTGTTCAGTCCGTTCCACAAGGTCACCCGACGAACTCAAATACACGTCTTATCAATGTGTCCTTACATTCTCTTTTCAAATCTTTTACGTCTGCGCTCATTCTCGAGGCCTTCTATTCTGAATCTTTCTCACATGTCTTTGGTGTGGGAGATAGCAAGGTTCAATTCCCACTGTGGCACATCGACCAACGTGTCCCTGAGCAAGACACTTAACCCATATTTTCTCCAGAGGCTCTGACATATATATAAATATATATATATATATATATATATATATATATATATATATATATATATATATATATACACATATATATAGTTGCTTATGTAATGTATTTTTCTTTGCATCTAGAATAGAATGCCTTTCATTGTCACTATACACATGTACAACAACTTTAAAAGCAACTCCTTTTGTGTCAACATGTATGTAAAATAAATATGGCAAAAAAAAGTAGTGCAAGAAAAAAAGGGGGGGCTAAGGTGCACAGTTCTGAGATGTTATATACATTTATAAAGAAATAAATGTGGTTTTAAATGCAGTGTGGGTTGAATATTGCCCAATAGTGTATGAGTAAAAAATATTGGACATTGATAGAAATGATATTGCACAGTATACAGATATTGCAAAGTAATAGAATTGCACAGTAGTTCAATGTTGTCAAGCATTAAATATAACATACTGCACAGTTGGGAAGAAGGAAGTCCAGGGGCTGGGGGGTTAGACTGTGAAGTCCGTGCATATGTGAGTTCAAAGTGGTTATGATTTTTGGAGAAAAAAATGTCCTTGAATCTGTTAGTCCTTGTTCTGATGCCTCTCTGAGGGCAACAGGTCGAACACATCAAAGCCAGGGGGTGGGAGCTGTCCTGTGCATGTCCATCAGGGAGGGGAGGGCAGCCAATGGTCTTCTGTGCTGCTTTTTTGCTCTCTGAAGCCTCTCCCTGTCGGCCTCGGTGCAGCTGCCGAACAATGCTGTACCATGCTACGTCAGCAGGCCCTCGATGGACGAGCGCTAGAAGGTCAGCAGCAGGTTGGAGTCCAGGTCTTGCTCCCTCAGGAAGTGTGGCCGCTTTTGAGCCTTCTTGATGTGTTGACATTCTTCATTAGTTTCTATTTTTCTATTAGTTTCTATCATTCTTCATCCTTCAATAGCCCATTGAGATGGAGCGTCTCGTTTTCGAGGGCGTCCTTGTCTGCTGTGATGTTGTCTGTCCAGGAGAGGTCAGCCTTGTTGCTATACCAACAGCTCCAGTATCCAAGAGTGCTATGTGGAGCGGCGTTAGATAGAACACAGTGGTCGAGCGATCTAGAGAATAAACAGAGAGAGGGAGCAGAGCGACTACAAACGGTAGATAAAACAAAGCAAGTTCCAAAAGTCATTAATGTGTGAACATTGCCTGTGTTTTTTCCTAAAAGCAGAGAGAACCTAGGTCCCGGGGTGTTTTTTGGGGTTTGTTTTGGAGTGCACCTCAATCTCCACTTCTCTTCCACCCCCTGCCCCCCCTCGCTCTCACCTGAGTATAACGTTACAGAGGCAACAGGGGCCTGCCCTGATTGCGTTTTATTGCAATGTAATACTGCCAAATCCCAGAGAGCAGTCTCCTGTATTAGCATGTCATCGCTTATTCATGAAAGCCTCCAAACACATGCCTGATTCACACCCACATATTCACACACACACACACACACATATACACGTGACGTACGCATAGGCCCACTGATAGCACCGGAGGTTTCGATTCACAACTTGTGAGTCCTGCTTATTATATAGTACACACAGAGACAGCTGAAGAGAGCAAAACACACTGGGTGGGTTTAGGTTCTATAAAGAGTTGTTGGACTCAGTGCAGCTCTGGAGATATCCAACTGATCTACAGCCACACTACATATGTTGTTAGGAGTCAAATAGTGTGTATCCATGTTGTTTGTTGAGCTCGGCTCCCCTTAATAAGACATGGGATCCTCTGAAAACGTGATTTGTGAAATTTTGGGGGATGGGGGTCTCTAAAAATATGTCATTTTGACGTGCAATTTCAGTTTTGTGTATTGTGAGCATCGTGGATTGCAAAAATATCATTCATTCATGCATGGAGGCTATTAAACCTAATTCACTTCAATAAAGATAGCTATGATAACTATTCCTGACATGAGCATCAAGGCGGGGCGGCGCTGCGGTGCCAATTTAACTCATGTTTAGTACACGTAACTACACGTAAGTACACGTAACTACACGTAAGTACACTCAAAGATTCGTAGAAAGAACTGGAGGCCATTAATCGGTGTACAAAGTCCTTGAAATCCATTCTGCAGTTAGTTAGGTTTTTAAGTTTGGCCCATGACCCATCCGGTAACATGGATGGGGTGGGGCTTATGACCTATACTGCTGCAGCCAGCCACCAGGGGGCAATACAGATGTTTTGGCTTCACTTAAAGATACTTTATAGTACTTTATTGTCATATACACATACATGTAGCAAAATTCATTGCAAAGTTCTAGTCATCTCATAAAGGTGCTGAGGTTCACATTATGACATGCAGTAGGCCTACTGAGAGGATCTCAGTGAGCGGGCCTGGGTGTAAAACTTCCAGTTCTCACAATAGAGCAGTGCGAGACCCCTCTCCTCCTGGGTGAGTGGGGTTCACAGATGTAAACAAATCCATACATGCGGGACTGCTTGGTTCAGGTGGAAAAAATCATCACTCAGCTGTCACACCTCCACGAGACACAGAAAGCCATGGTCCACAGCGAAGTCGCCGACGAGAGAAGATCTTACGTTGACCAATCCAGCTTTAGACTGACCGTGCATATCCGGTCTGGGCAGACAGGCAAGCACAGAATGGTCAGTCCAGAGATGGGGGAATATTTTGCCATCCTTGCGAGCCATGTAGATTTTTTGGGCATACTATGGGCGTGGGAGAATGTCGCATTGACACAGAAGCTCCGCAGAAGGTGCACAGCTCCCCCATAGCAGGTAAAGTTCACTTATTAAGTATTTCCTCATCCTCCAGCAGATGTAGCCTATGCATGAAGTTATTGTGTAAGTAGTCCTACAGGCTTAGGCTGCCGCGGTAAACTTAACTTGCATCCTCCGGTCACCATGGCATCCTCCAATCATCGGGAATCATGTCAGACTCCAACCCCGTATAAAAACAAAATACGGTGGAGAGATGATAAAATGCGTCGCTATTGATAACTATAACTATTGAACTTGAACTAAGTAATGAACATCAACTAAAATCAACGTTTTTATGTCTAGTTTTGCCTTCCTGTGCCTGTTTTTAGAAGAATACCCTGTTTGCTTATTGCTATGGATACCGTTGCCTGTGAGTTTTGCTTACTCCAAATACACCTGTTAGGTTTAGGGATGCACCAGAGTTTGGGTTCGGCCGAACTTTAGAACTTTAGAAACCGAACGCTACCAAACAGATGTAACAAGAGGCGTAACACAAGAAAAAAACAGCTGACGTGTTGAGTTCATGCCCTTGTCAAAGACATGCAAGTAACAAGAAGCGAAACTCCATGGCAACAAACACACCCATGACTGAGTTGCAGCTCCGCCATCTTGGACTTGGAGTTTAGCCTCTTGTTACTTCTATACTCTTTGAGCGCTACGCTGGTTGACGTCATGACACCATCGTTGATTACAGCAAGGTGTTTACGTAGGTGGACCGTTCAATGCAGTAGGCTGGGAGAAAGTGAAAGTGGAACTCAGAAAAAGTGTTGTTTGGCAGTAATTTTGGTCAAAAGAAGGCGATTCAAGTCCAGCTACATGTTCAATCTGAAATGCCAATTGGTCTCGTGGTGGCGAGGACCCTAAACAATACACAACATTGCCGCTGTTAAGACATTTACGTATGAAGCATAAGAAAGAATAGGAGTTGTGCATGAAGGAATCAACAGACAGCAGCCGAAAGGCAGCAACTGCAGGTACGGCAAAGAAGACAGTCACAGCTAAAAACTGTTAACCAGACAACTATTACCAGCTCTGCTAGTCCTACACCAAACAAACAGTGGGCATCAGATAACCCACGAGCCAAGCCGTTCATGCAGCAATTGGGAACATGATAGCCACTGACTTGCAGCCCTGTAGAATAGCGGAAGACACCGGAATTAACGACCTATTCCATCTGCTTGAGCCACGTTACAAAATCTTGATTGGATCGTGAGATAGGATGAACATTGGCCTTGTCAAATAGTTTTCCTACTTGTGTGCCTGGCATAATGTTGCCATTAAAATGAAAAATGCACTGCTGTGGACATTGTTTACTGCATTAATGGACCGAGGATGGGAGTAGGATTCGGTTCTTAACCAGTGGGTTCCGTATTCGGCAGAACCCTAAAAATCTGGATTCGGTGCATCCCTAACTAATACCCTACACCCTCATTAACCCTTGTGTTGTCTTCCCGTCGACCTGCCACTGTGGTTTTCTGGGTTGAAATTTCAACATTTTGTTGTTCTTTTTCTACACTTTTCCCAATGTTTTTTTTGTCAATTTTATTCCTATTTTTTTGTCACTTTGTTGACATTTTTTAATTATGTTCTAGCCAATTTTTGAACTGTTTTTTTTTTTATTGCTTTTTCCATTGTTTTTGATGTTTTTTTGTCACTTTTCTGATAAGAAAAAAAAAGGTTTTTGTTGATTTTTTTCCTGCGTTTTTCAGCACTCTTTTGTCATTAGGTTGATATAAAAAGTTTTGGTGAACAGGTCAAATTTGACTGGTGAAAGAGCAGCACGCATCAAGATGGCTAAAAACATTGCAGAGATTCAGCCGTCGGCCTGCATCTTAGAGCCTCAGCGTGGCGGCCGTCCAGTGGAGCCCGTGGAGCCGTCTCATGGGGGCAACACTGTAACTGGCAATGGCTGAGACAGTCCGCTCGGCGCTGGAGGTATCAGGTTTCTTTTCCGGTGTTGTGGATAAGTTGTTACCATCTCGAATATTGTTTCCCATATTAAAAAGCAATTTGGTTTGGATACCAAAAGTTGTAGAAATACTTCTACAACACCTGAAATAACTGCCTTATGTTCCAGTAACAAGTCGGAAAAACGTCAGATTTAATGAGATAAGACTAAAAATGGAAATTCCGACTACCCATTTTACCTGGAACCCAGTTTAACTAGAACACAGCATTAAGTTATAGGAGCCCGAACATGTGTTGTGATAAAAACGGGTCAATGACTTTGCTGTATAGCCAATAAAAAAAGACGTTGAAATCCCCTTTTATGCTTCCAGTCATAAACTCCGCATATGTTTGACTCTGTTTGCATTCCCCAGGGAACTATAACAGTTTAACCTCTCTTCCCCCTCCTAAACAATTTAGGACCACTATGATTATATGTCACAACAACAGCAATGCTCGAAAGCAAGTCAACAACCAACAGGGATTGTTGTGAAATCTATTTAGACGAGTGTCAGTGTGCATTAGCGCTATCATTTTAGAGTGTGTACTGGAGCAGGGCATCATCTAAGAGCGTCAGTGCTGGCTCACACAGGAAACGTCTAGTGTTTGAAGATGAAGATGGATTTCTCTCATCAGGGCTTCATTTGCATTGTTTTACAGAGTAATGTGGAGCGGTTTTACTATATAGATGCCCCATGGCTGTGACCAGGAGAGTGAAATGGACCCAATCTGTATAGGAACAAGCTCGACTGGGACACGGCAACCTTTAATCGTGAGCTTATGTTGGACAGTGATCTGATTGAGACCTGGGGTACCATGCAAAGAGGAGTACAACAACATTGTGCCTTTATTTGAATTGATTTGATTTATTGGTGTGTATCAAGTTGATAAAAACAGTAATCCAAAAGATGACATGCTAAAGTCAGATACTTAATTCCAGCACGGTCCACACACAGCAAACAATAAACAAGAAGCAGACTAAAAAGGCATACAGTATTAGGAGGGGGACATCACATGAAACAAACTAAATAAGAAACAAAAATGCTGTAAAAACTATCCAATTTATCAATAGATTTTCCCCTGGCTTCATAAAAGCTGTCTTTTAAAAATCCCTCTTGATGATCGGAGTTTTGCACCAGTTAGGCAAAAAATTCCATGCCATTATTCCAGTGTAAAAGAATGAATTTTTTAATTTCATTATTAGCTCTAGGAACCATGCAGGAGCAGATGCTGGCCCTGGTATGCTGCGTGGGGACCATGGTTACATTCAGGCCATGAAGTTAACCTTTTTTACCACCTTTTACCAACCACTTTTTTGCCTCATAAAGGTGAAAAACATGAATTGCTGTGTCTCTATGAGTCTCGTGGACGTTGCACTGTTGCTGTAGCGGGGGGGGGCAGGCTGGGCCACAACATCATCCACTTTGATAAAGTACTTATTGGACTTTAACTTATCATTGCACCTTCACCTTCAGGTCCTCCTGTATATGTCATCTGCGCTTTTTCCTGCATCCTCCGTGTGTGATTGTGTCTGTGGGGGAATGGAGCATCAGCCCCCGCTGCAGCGAGCCAACAGGATTGAAACAACAGCAACTTTCAGTGACTTCACGGTGAAAACGTTACAGTGTACATTGATGTTAAAAGGTCTACGTGTTGGTAGGACGTCTGTCGCTGTACGTCGTGTTGGTGAATGTGAGATGTTCGAGTCACACACGTCTCGTCTTCATATCAGAAACACGGATATGAATTTGACCCGTTCTCACTCCTGATTGGTCAGTGGCTGCACGTGGGACTGCTGGGATTGTAAATGGAATAGCATACCCTGCTCACTGAGAGTCTGAATCACTCACTTCTCATTGGCTACCAGCCAACGTGGCAGGTAGATTTTACCCGCCAATTGCAAAATTCACCCGCATTTTGCGGGTGGGTGAGTGTTAATTTCAGGGTTAGGGCCATACAGCATAAAGAGAAAATCACTAAATTACACAGTGCAGTATGTTTATCTAAAGGCAAAACCGTTAATGTTTATTTAAAAGGGAATGGGGGAGCAAAAGAGCTGCATCTACAAAGGAGTCTTTATCTTCTCCTCCTCCTCCTCCTCCTCCTCCTCCTTCTATTTCTACAAGATAAAGAAACAACAAATCAACACAACAGTATAATAAAAGGCCACAGTTCAACAAAAATACGACAGTGAAGGGATGTCTCTAAAAGACTTACTACCTACTAGACTTGGTCCAGAACAGGCTTAATAAGTTCAAAGATCACAACGCAGAGAGGCACAAAGAAGAACCAACTTTGAAATACAAGGATTATGCTTTTTGATCAGTAATATACAAAAATGAAGAACTGAGGCCTTAGACAAGGGATGAAACACCTTCAACAACAAACAAGAAGTCCAGCTGCTTTTGACAGTTTATCATGAAGCCTTCATAGTGTCTACGCTGATCTATTCTACGTGACATCTTACAGTTTACACCCCCATGCTACAGATGATTAAAAAGAGGAATAAAAACAACGTCTTTTGGAAATTGATCTTAAGGCCTTAATTTAAAAAAAATTAGGAAAATTCAACCTTTATGGACACCAATTTTCTTTGTGAATGTATAATGTATGGTAAATAAATAAATGTTCTTCCTTAAAATACATGGGGCATAAGTATACACCCCCCTATGTTTAAATACAGGGGCATAAGTATACACCCCCCTATGTTAAAATACAGGGGCATAAGTATACACCCCCTATGTTAAAATACAGGGGCATAAGTATACACCCCCTATATTAAAATACAGGGGCATAAGTATACACCCCTATGTTAAAATACAGGGGCATAAGTATACACCCCCTATGTTAAAATACAGGGGCATAAGTATACACCCCCATGTTAAAATACAGGGGCATAAGTATACACCCCCTATGTTAAAATACAGGGGCATAAGTATACACCCCCCTATGTTAAAATACAGGGGGCATAAGTATACACCCCCTTATGTTAAAATACAAGGGCATAAGTATACCCCCTATGTTAAAATACAGGGGCATAAGTATACACCCCCTATGTTAAAATACAGGGGCATAAGTATACACCCCCTATGTTAAAATACAGGGGCATAAGTATACACCCCCTATGTGAAATTCCCATAGAGGCAGGCAGATTTTCATTTTTACAGGCCAGTTATTCAAGGATCCAGGATACTATGCATGCTGATAAAGTTCCCTTGGCCTTTGAAACTTGATTTGCATTGAGAGATGATCTTATGGAAAGTTTCCCCATGCCGATCTCTAGGTATGGTGAAGGGTATGTGATGATGTGGGGTGGGGGGGTTAGTTTAATTCCAAAAGCCAAGGGAACTTTATCAGGATGCATAGTGTTACGCCCCAGACCACAGACTTCTTGAGCTTTCCCCACTAATGTACACTGGAGGAGAAGGGACCAGAACTCTTTGGGCCAACTCAGGGCAGCCGCTATCCACTCAAAAACGCTGAAGTATGAGTCAACCTCGGACTCACATGGAGGGACTGAAGCAATGTGCCTACTAATGTCAAAAGCCGGAGCAGAAACAGTACTGCAATCAACAGGACACATCGAGGTGGAGACTAGAGGTGTACCTTTTTCCAGTGTATACTTTTGCCCCTGTATTTTAACATAGGGGGGTGTATACTTATGCCCCCTGTATTTTAACATGGGGGGTGTATACTTATGCTCCTGTATTTTAAGGAAGAACATTTATTTTTTTACAATACATTATTCATTCACAAAGAAAATTGGTGTCCTTAAAAGGTTGGATTTTCCCTTTTTTTTAAATTAAGGCATTAAGATCAATTTCCAAAAGACGTTTTTTTCATTCCTCTTTTTAATCACCTTTAGCATGGGGGGGGGGAACTTTCTCAAGCCACTGTATCTCATTGGATCTGGTCAAATCTATTCTGTCTTTGGATGTGGTCGCACTGATTAAAAATGGCCATGCATCCTTACCTTTGAGAAAATGTTGCAGAAAAAGCAGCCGAAGCCGTTTCTCTCCTTAGCCTCGGTTTCCTTGATGCTGAGACACTGGCTGGCAGAGATCTGAATGAAGGTTTCCTTGTCATCAGAATCATCGGACGGCGACTGAGAAGAAGCGCTCATCTCATCTTGGAGCCCATCGGTAATAGGTAATAATGTCTTCTGGTGTCATGTCCTCAACCGCCATGTAATCTACCAACTCTAGCGGAGTGGACCACAGGTCTGTCTTCAGGGTAGCACTGGGAGACATCATGGAGGACTCTCGAGGAAACCAAGAAAGCTGTTGTTTCTCTGGAGTGTGCATAGATGTCAAGTCAGCGCTGGCTAACCTGGAAGCTCCGTTCAAATCTTCCATCGCAACCGACTGGACTTTTCTCTGCCTTCCACTGAAAAATCTCTTCCATCGTGACTCTTTTTTTTCTTGGTGGACACCACTTTAACGTCAGGATCTAAACCGCTCTTTGTCTGAATCCTTCTCTTGACTGCAGTGCCTCATCCTGTGAGAATTTGTTTCATAGTTGCAATAGCTCCTGCCAAAGTCTTCTTGACTGCTCTGTCCTTTGACATCTGGTAGCTGGTGGGAACAGTGGCACTGGAGAATCCTCCATCCAATGATGCTTGTACGGCCACTGACAAGGCAGAAGTAACCTCTTCAGTGACCTCTTGCACTATCGCCTCTGTGAATTTGTGCGAAATGTGTTTTTTTTTTTTTTCAAACTACTCTGAAAGTTGTAGTTGAAAAACTCCATCAAATGCTTCGAGGACACGGGTCTCCTCGGTGTTAGGGTTCTGATAGAATGTTCCTCTGTTATCATTCTTGATGAATAGCGGGGCGGATAAGCGGGAAAGTCGTTCCCAAGTGGATACAAGCACCAAATTGTGTGGTTATCCCTCTGGCGCCAATAATGTGAAAAATAACGTCCATTTTCCAAGATGGCCGCCATTTCCAACATTGGAAAACACACATCTGCCCACATAATTTTACTCATGGGACATATTTCAAGGTTTTTACCTTTTGAATCCTATGTTTTTGACTATAAGGATGTTACATACATATCTATTTTGTGTTTTGAGAGTCTTTTGTGGTATGTAGAGTAAATAATGGAAAAAAACATGCAGGAAACGTGACATAATTCCCATTAAAAATGTATTATTAAAGCAAGTTAAAGTAACAGGAGGTTTTATGTTATTTACTTTTTTTGGAGGCAAATAAAATTATTGTATTTGTGTTCCTTTTATTTAAGTGGGTGATTATATGTATGTTCATTAAGGCCCACATTGCTAGTCCTGGCACTGTACAGTTAAGACCAAAGTGATAGCATTTACATCTTCCACGAATTTAGGACAAATCCAGAATAAATTAATATACTGTATATGTATTATATATGCAGTATGTATTCCTTTTAAGTAAACGCAAAACATTAGTAGGCCTACTTTAAGTATTTAAGTACTCAAGGCAGAAAAATGGCCCCTGTGGGTGTTATATTACAAGATGTTACCCTCAATTATGTCCGGTGATGAAATGTACCTAAGTACATTTTCTCAAGTACCTGTACTATACTTGAGGATTATATATTAATGTCACTACTGTTCTGGTAGGAGTAAATGTATTTATTATTATTATTGTTATTATTTTTGGGACAACGCGTTGTGAAATCATGTCATAGATGAATAGACTCATTAGTATGGACGATAAAGTATAAGACTGATATTTTACACTGTGTGTAGTTATTTGTTCACTATTAGTTAAGTGCAGTTGGACCAAATTAATATAGTAAAAAAAAAAAAAAAAATCATAAAATAAACAAAAATAATTAAAAGTCATGCTGCGATATTCCTTCATGTTTGGTTGACTTTTCTTTTTTTTATGACGGGTAAAAACATTTTTAACAGAAGACATGTTATTTATCCCAGTAGGAAAAGCACAAGAGGAAATTATTACAGTAAATGAATGAGTCAAATTGTGCATGTTGGCTCACTGCCACACTATCATGGCTTACTGGAACACTTACTGGAGAGACGAGGTATCGTTAAAGTAGTAACGCTGTACTTCTGCTACTATAAGACCAGTTGAAATGCCTGCTGGTTGAAAAAAAACAGCCACTGCATTTTCTTTCTGAAAGCAAGGCATCATATTTGACTTCTCTGCTTCAGTTGTCATGTCCACATGGTTGGATTGGATCCAACAGATCTTTATTTCGTTATTTGTTCATGTTTTATTGTCCCCATGGGGAAATCCTGTTGCAGCAGAAATCCCATCACATGGTATTTAAAAACGGCATTAGGACAGACAAGACAAGGAAGAAGAAAACCATAGCATGTATACGTTGCTGCTTATAACATAGACCAACGCACTATGGGGGACCAGCCGGGAGAAAAGAAAAAAGATGGAACAAAGAGAACTTGGATCTGTTTTTGGAAACAGAGGAGCGCAGTCTTGTCGTCCTAAAGGCAGCAGTTCAAATGAGGAGGGAAGGGGGTGCTTCTGATTACCCACAATGCTGTTTGCCTTTCTTAGTGTTCTGTTTTTATATATACTTTCCATACTTGGGAATGGAATACCTGATAGTTTACTGGAAGTTGTTATCATTTTACTTTTTCTGTGCTTCAGTGGCATTGCCATACCAACAGATGATACCAAAGGAGAGAACACTTTTAACGAAAGCGCAATAGAACCACCCTTTTTATTTATTTATCAAAGACACAGTTGTTCATCTTTTGTACTGATGAGTGGGATGTCCAGTCAATCTTTCAAGTGCTCCAACCATCACAAACCTCATCCATCAAGCATTCCCTCCTCTCCAGGTAGACATTGGACGTATTGTGGCTGTAATGAACACTGCAGCCCCCAAGGAACTTTAGCACGATATCACACTGATACAGGAAAGGTTACCAAACCACTTGTACCATCAATATTTAACCCTTGTGTTGTCTTCCTGTTAACCATAAACTTGTCCTTCCAGGTCAAAATTGAAAATGAACATTTTTTTTGGTGCTTTTCCGATGTTTTTGTCGCTTTTTCTGATTCATTTGTCACTTTTTCCATGCTTTTGGCGCTTTTTTAAAAACCTGAGCTGGTTTAATAATAGGTTGTACACTTATTCTTGAAATTCACGGTCAAAAAAGCTCATTTATATCAAATTATATAAACGTTTTTAGTTAAAAAGGCAAAAATTAGGCAAACATTTATGACATGGGTAAGAATACTCTATGTAACCCCAGCACAAGCCCAAAGAAACCTGGAGGGGACTTGATCCACTGAGACAGGACTAATTGCAAATGCATCTGCAGAGACATTTTTGTTTCTATTAAAGGAGTTAAACAATGTTTTGCCATATTTGTCAGAAGGTAATTTACTGACCAGACTGGCTGCAACAGTTGTAAAGTAATGGTTGAAGTGGCAAGCAATCGGCCACTTATTAAAACACATTTCATCTTCAATTAACGCTGCAAGCAGTGTTGCACGGGCCCTCGCTAATCTGGGGGCATGGTCGAATCATAAGGGGGCCGGGTCAAACCATCACCAATGAAAAAGGAACTCTCTGCTGAGTTCAATGACACCTCACACAAGACTCCACCTTAAACGGTTCAAATTTGTTCAAATTTGGTGAGTTTTTGAATATGGTAAGCCCTCAAAAAGGTAATTCATCTGCCAGAAGAAGAAGAATTCCTTCAGTTCCAATAGGGCCTTCGCCGCTGTCAGCGCTCGGGCCCTAACTAGTTACTTCAGAAAGTAGCTCATGCGTTACTTTCAGGTTCAAAAGGCAATTAATTTGCCAGGAAAAAAGAATAATAATTCCTTCAGTTTCAATAGGCCCCTAATAACCCCTGGTTTAAAAGACTTTTTGTTTTTGCTGATGATCCCATATCATTGAGAATTTTACAAAGTTATTTAGGCTCTTTTGCATTTGCAGTAATGGTATCAGTACAAAATTCAGCTTCCTGTACCATGTAACTAACTTGATTTCTAAGAAAAGCATAAGTTATAGTCTGCTGGGGAGTTTAGACTTTTTAAACTTTATGAAACATCTATTATGTTGTCGGATCAGATCAACAATTTCAGATGTCATCCAACATGCGCTTCTATGCTTGATTCTTGTTTCCCTCATTGGGGCGACTTCATCAAGAGCTGCTATAAAACGCTGCTTAAACAAATCCCAAGCTTTATCAACATCATTACATCCAAGCACATGCGACCAGTCTCTCTCAGAAAGCCTTTGATTGAGCACCTCAGAGTACTGTTGGGTACGTCTGTATTTGATAGAACGATGCTCATTAATTGGCTGATTTCCTTTTCTTGCATGTGCAAAAAAGCCGCATTATGATCGCTAAAAGCCACATCCAACACAGCTGACTGACATATCATTCCACAATCAGATAACAAAATGGACTGGCTATTTATAGACAACCTAGTAGGCTAGGTAATTAATTGTTAAACGAGACACCCTGCAAAGACATGAGAGAGACTCTTTCAAGCTACTTCGTGGCAATAATAGATTTGTATTAAAATCACCCATAATGATGCATTCTTTTTCTAGACATTCATTGATTTTACACCAGACAGTTTCAAGGAGTTCTTAGAAGTTTGTTTTTCGATGGGCGGTAACATACACCAACAACGATGGGCTTGGTTTTAGGAAGAATTAACTCCACCCAGGCTGCCTCCAAGCCATCCACCTGTAGATCGTGGTGCGGATTGAAAGTTATGTCAGTCCTTATGAAAAGGCACACTCCTCAGTGTCTGTTGCGATCGCGTCTGTAGATGAGGTCATAAGGGGCAAGGTTACCTCCCCTTCCTCTGCTTTGTCCGCCCAGATAATTTGCCCCCTCCCCATGAGAGAGAGACATCATGACTTCAAATGAGCTGGTCAAGGCCACACCCCAAGCCTCCACCTTGCCCCCCCCCACACTTTTTTTACACCCATGATAAAGCACTTTTACCTGTAGTACAGTCTTTAACCCTCATGTTGTCCTCAAGTCAAATTGACCCGTTTTCCTATATCAATGTTCTTTTTAATTCCCCAAAATGACATAACAAAAGAAATTTCTGTTAAACAAATAAGGTTATGCACTGTACCTTTTCACATATCAGCTGTAAATCAAGTACTGTAAATAATGTACATAGTGAGTTTCAATCACACTATAACTGACCTTTTACTTTAGACATGAATGTCTTATTCAAGTGCTTTAAACAAACATTTTACAACAATGCCGTTCTTTAATACAACTTTAAGGTACTTTAAGTTGAATATTTTCATTTTCTCCTACTCATCTAATTTTATAGCTTTACTTTGCATATTTATAGTGATTGTACAAAATATAATGAATAGTCTATGACGTATTAAAGTGGATAAAGAGGAGACTTTATTGATCCGGCAGTTAAATTTACACGTTAGCTGCCAAGTCAAACTTCCACTGTTATTTTGGTGAAAGTAACTCAAAAGTAGTGTAACGCATTACAATTCAGAGACATTAATATTGTAATATAACTTATTACGCTCAAATGACAGGTACTAGTAATTCATTATGTATTACATTTTGGAAGTAACTTGCCCAACACTGATGACAAACACATATCGGGGAGCTTTTTGAGTCGTCCAGTCATGTTTCACAGTTTGCGCTGCATAGCATGCTTGGTAGGAAGACAGAAACATGACAACATTACATCATCTTATTTTATATTTAACAGCTAACATTCATGGCTCAAGTCAAGTCTCCAGTCAGACAAGTCGCATCTTTTGAAAGATTACTTTTTTGGGGGCATTTTAGGCCCTTAATTCCACAGGACAGATAAAGACATGAAAGGGGAGAGAGAAGGGGAATTACATGCACCAAAGGTCGACAGCTCGGAGCCAAGCCCGCGGCCCCTGCCTCAAGGAGCAAACCCCCACACGTGAGCCCGCCCCACCAACCGAGCCAACTCGGTCACAGACAACTCACATTTTGAAATGTTTGTTATGAAACAGAACATTGTGTTTGGCGGCCATGCTCCGATCTCATCGCTCCCCGCAGTATGGGTGCACATGAGATATTGGGCAATGGTGATAAAGTAGTATTTTTTAGAGGCACCGGGTCCCCCGAGACGATTGTGATTGGTTTAAAGAAATGCCAATAAACCAGAGCACATTTTTCTCCCATCCCAGAATGCAATGTGGACTAGCCAGACCCTCCTCTGCAGCTCTGTGGAGGAAGGTCTGGCAATGCGAGACTAGGGCTGCTATGGCTGCAGGCACCAGGCTTTCGCCATAGCAATCTCTCTTACACCCTCAGGGTAGAATAGTCAAATGGCTGAGTGTGTGTGTGTGTGTGTGTGTGTGTTGTGCTACTGTCGTTGCACTGTGTGCGATGGAGATCTGAGAGCGTGGGTGTGGGGAGACCCATTTATTTGGCAGCCATGTTCCTTAAATGTACGCAAGATTAAAAACAGATATTGATTTAGTAAATATGGACGGTGCTCAAAGACTGAGATTGCTGTTTGCATGTGAAACATATAAATTAGCCAGTTAGAGGAGAAAAAAAAGGAGATGATTTCTAGATATTTGTTCGTATGTACAGTTTTGGTTTCTTTTTTTTATTTTTTTTATTTTTTTTTCTGCTATTCATGTATTTCCCCATATGATTTGTATAGGCCTATGTGAGACCGGAAAATGTCTGTTAAATAGGGTGGTGGTGTCTCATAACCAAATGTTTTGCATGACACGGACAAAATATAACTAACTAACTAACTAACTGACGTGTGAGTTTTCTCTGTGTTATGGATCAGAGCATAATACCAGCACTTGTCCATTGTGCCACATACTGCACACTAAATAACTGATTGTCTGGAAATGTCACATCACATCACCACCGTGTGCACTCGTCACACAGATGACGGGCCTGGCATTGGGGATTATAAGCTGAGATGTGTTGACATGGAAAGCAAGGAAAGGCTGTAAATCAGTTTTAAAGAAAGACTTTATTTTGATATGACCTTCCCCCTCCTCTGCATCGCAATAAAATGTCAAAGCACACCTGAGCTCATTCAAGGGCAACAAAAGGGGCATTTTCCCAGTAAAAATGGACCTACTTAATGAAGTTGGTTCACTGCTGGCTACAAGTTAGCATCAAACACAACAAAAGCTGTCACTTGGATGGCGTTTTGAGCTGACGTTAGCAATCAAATGGCTATAACGTTTCTGAAATGATTCCCATCTTCTGTTTTTGTTTGTCATGAGAAAAGTTTATTATTAACATGGATTTCACAAATTTCAGTATGACACGTTATGCCGTAACCCGTTCAAATCTGAGTATGTGCGACTCAAATCTGCACTCGACTCACATCGGGGAGTGACACTCCCGTTAAAAAAAAAAAAAAAGAGCAGGAACACTTGGCTTTGCGTCAGTTGCCTCTCATTGAAGCTGCATGTGTCATTGTTGGCTGCCACGCTAATTGTTCCAAGTGTAAAGAAGCTCGAATCAATACGCTAAAGGACTGATAAACAGAGCGTGTCAGATGAGAACGCGCCGGATCGTTTCCTCCTACACATACCTCTCCTCTAACTACAGCAGCCTCGGTGATTCAGATTCCTAAGAGGCATACATTTTTCAGCTTTTGCCTCCAAATTGAATCCTTTTGGACATCCAGACAAGACTTGAATGACATAATCAAACACCCTGTCATGTGTTAATCTTATGTTTATGTCTAGCGGTGTCTTCAGCCATCACATCATGTATGTTGATGAGGAACTTTATCCAAACCAACACTGCCACCTGTTGTTCAACCCATGCTGGTGCCCAGACTCAAGATTGGCATGCATTAAATGTAAATAGGACCCTGTAATACCTTTAGTCCCACAGTGTAGGCCTAAAGGATAGCCCTGTTGCACATTTTATAATGACAATCTCATCCCTCATGAATCCTCTGATTAACATTTTGATCATGGATAGTTTTTGTCAGGATGTCCCCATGTCCCCAGCCTCTGAAAGTCAACACAGTCTCAATGTGCAGCAGCAGCCACATGGCGAGAAGTGGATATGGAAAGCCATAAGGGTCACAATAAGTTGACGTCACATGCTTGGTGGCGTTTATTAGACACCTGGTGTCCGTTTCAGGAAGGAAGTTTAACAAACTCGGAGTCTAACCCTGATCTCTGAGTTGATTCACCCTGAGATGGGAAACTCTAAGTTTTCGGGTCCAGAACAGCTGATTTGAGTTGGTACAACAACTCAGAATAGGTGGACTCAGGGTTAAGCGCGTGCACCACCACAATAAAAAGGCAGCATGAATGATGATACTACAATTCACCATGGTAACAACCACAAACAAAACTGGTCAGCGGAAATACTCATGCGCACAGTTTGAACATGTATTTAGTTTTAAAAAAAGCATCACAGCCTGGGAGAAGTTTGCTGCTTGTGTCAATGCGTAAGCTCTAATTCAGTGGATTGATTTTATTTTTAATAACAGGTAACCTATAATATTACTGGTGAAAACTTGAATGGTAGTAGGCTACATCTATCATGTCATTTAGGTGCAATCCTGCGGACAAAGCACTACTAATCCCATTCTGAGGTTGCAGCACCATCATTAACAGAATTGTGACTTACAATCATTTATTTGTTTTTACTAAACCTGCTTTCTGAAACGGACGCCAGGTGGCGCCAAGAACGGCGTTCAAAACGACATGAGAATTGTAACACGTTTGTTTGTTTGTTTATTTGGATCCCCATTAGCTTTAGCATACACTGAAAGCTATTCTTCCTGGGGTCCTACAATCTTTCCTTGACAATACTCATTTTAACACTTCATTACACACACAGACATACATTTAACAATACAAATCAAAAAATCATACAGTTAATGCAATTAATACAAATAAAACAAAAGCACTACTCCGAATAGATAAATCTATTTTAAGAAATAGAATAACAAAAAGCCCTATACCCAACTAATTTTATATTAAATGTTCAATTCCTTTGAAATAAATATGTTTTAAGTGATTTTTTAAAACCATACTGAGAGTCGTGTTTGATGGTCTTTGGGAGAGAGTTCCATTCACACATTGCTCTGTACCTAACTGAACGTTGAATTGATTTAGTTTTTACTTTAGGTAAAATAAAACTCCCTCCTACTGCATGCCTCGTTCTATAGTGATGTGTAGTAGTACTAAAAGATAATTTTGTGAATAAAGTAAAAGGTGGTTTGTTTGTTATAACATTATATAAGAAAACCATTAACGAATACACAAATCTATTTTTAACTTTAAGCCATGAGAGTTGTTCATGCATTTTATCAACATTTGATCTAAACCCACACGAGAGAGCCACACGTGCAGCTTTATTCTGAATCACTTCATATTAGTTGCCGAAGTGCTGGACCACACTACTGAGCAGTAATCCAGATGTGAAAAAAACCAAGCTTGAAGGACTAATTTAACTGTTTGTGGTGTGAAGATATTTGCACACCTTTTAATAACTGACAAGGTGTTGCCCATTTTAGTTACCAACTTCTGAACATGTTTGTCCCAACTCAATCTATGGTCAATCATCACACCCAAACATTTTGCCTCTTCTCTTTGCTCCACAAAAATTTGCTCAATACTAAGTTTAAGTTTCGGTTTGGAACGTAAAGAAAAATGAGTTCCAACTACTAAACTAATAGTTTTAGATTCATTAAGAATCAGTTTATTACTCCTTATCCAGTCCACCACTAACTGTAGCTCTCTCTGCAGGTCCGTATTTAGATCACCAATATCAGTTCCTGACATATATATAGTAGAATCATCTGCAAACATCGAGATGCTCGCTTTATCTAGTACAGATGGTAAGTCATTCGTAAAGATTGTGTAAAGGAGTGGCCCAAGACAACTTCCTGAGGCACTCCTTGTTCCACAAGCCTTACTCTTGAACAACTTCCATTAAAGTAAACTAATTGTCTCCTATCAGTCAAATAACTTTCCATCCATAATAATGCTGTTTGTGAAAAACATAATATTCAAATTTTTTAACAGTAAATTGTGGTCAATTATATCAAATGCTGCTGTAAAATCAAGCATTACAACACCTATTATTTTCTTTTCGTCGATATCCTTAAACCAGTCATCAATCATCTGAGTCAGGGCAGTAGCTGTTGAGTGTTTTCCTCTGTATGCATGCTGAAAAACTGTAATTAAATTATTATTTAAAAATAAACCTGAATCTGTTCATAAACAATTCTTTCCATTATTTTACCAAGAATTGGTAATAAGCTTATTGGTCTACTGTTTGATCCAGAGAAAGGCATTTTCTTATTCTTAGGTATTGGCACAACTTTACATATTTTCCATGCTTGCAAACATACATTATATTTTCCATAAAACAGCTATTAATTATGTGTGCAATAATAGGAGCAATGATTGAAACTATAGGCTTAATCAATTTATATTCGAGATAGTCCACACCAGGTGGTTTGTTTTTACAATTCATCAGAAGTAATTCAACCTTTGAGACACTGACACTCTTAAATTGAAAGCTACATATTTTACCTTCCATGATCTTATCTATCAATATTTTTGACAAGTCCGTGTTATGTAGCTGTGTAGTCTTTTTAAGATTATTTACTTTATTTATGAAATAATCATTGAGATAATTTGCTATATCACTTGTCATGTGTCATGACCCGTTTGGCTGGGAGGTTAGCCGGAGTGTAGCGCCGACCCCCTTTCCGCGATCTGCACACGCATGCAAACATCACACAGTTTGTAGAGCAGTCTGACGGGAAATTAACAACAGGATTAGGAACCCAGTCAAGCTTCGCTCATAATATATTCATCCGAGGCCACTTCACACTCTCTGTCTGATTCCTTCACTCGCTTTCATTCTAGCACCTCTCAGGCTTTAAATATACATGTGTGTACTCTATACCCACTGCTGTGTCTGCCAAGGCCTGTCCAGGTCAACCAAACGCGCTTGTCGAGGAATATTAGAGAGCGGGGCAACTGGGGAAAAACAAAACATCATATAAAAAGAAAAGAGGGAAGAGCAGGACAGAGTGTGAAAGAGAGAGAGAGAGAGAGCATGTAGCATCAGAGGCAGTTGAGAGTTCCCCAGGAGTTATTGCGGAGCGTCTGTCGGTTTGCGGCTGCGTTCTAAATAATGGATGAGATCCTCCAATGAGATAAAAACCAAAATTTCATGCCGTTACAAGGACATAGACTGCTGTGAATACTAACTACTCCTGTGTGCTTTCATTTGGTTTACTGTGTGATCATGCGGGCCATCCCAGTGCCAGGCACTATAGAGTTGGGTGTATCATCACCTGCCTGCTATAAGAGATCCCCTGCACTCTAATGAGCTGGCTGCTGCTCCCCTGTCACATAAGAAGGCACATTCATTCTTCATAGACCTACTTCTCTGTTCTCATATGCACCATACAGTTTCCATATTCTCCCTTTGATCACCCACCTCCTGTTTACTTATTGATATAGCGAATATAAGGAATGCACGCATAGTTGCCAGCATTAAGATTCTGTCCAGTGTTGTCATTGCCCTCGCCAGTGGTGGAATGTAACTAAGTACTCAAGTACTGTAGGAAGGGTAGGCTAACTACTGTTTATTTTTCCAACCTAGAGCAATGGGGCAAAAGTGCATCGTCATTTGGCCCACAAAAAAAATGATTTGTTTTGCCACTGAAAGGCTCAGATTATTATTCCAAGTGTCTGACAACATTATGAAAAGGATCCTTTCGGAAATAGACCTTTAAAACCTATTTGTGACCTTTCTGTTTAACCAGAAACGGCTCTGAAGTCGCAAGCGCTAAACCCACCAGACTCTAGTTAAGAAAACAATACTTTTAGCGTGTACAGAGCCAACATATTTTCACATATAAAATCGGTAAACTAAGTGTTTATTTCAACCAAAACTAGCGTTGTGATGATTGGAAAAGTGGAAAGATGACCGAAAATGGCTTTCCATAGTTTTTTTGTTTATGTCAACTATGAATGTAGTGTATTTTACAATGGTAAAATTACTGTTTATTTACATGGAGTCTGGTGGGTTTAGCAAACGCAATATTGCGGGTGTTTTTATGTTAAAAAAAAGAATCTTACTCAACAATAATGTTGTCAGACACAAGCACTTTTGTGACGGTAAATACAAGCTGCACAGTTGCCCTATTAACTTAGCTTGTTTTGCTAAAAAGCGACCTTGCTTAATACATGCACGTAGTCAATAATGGGCCCGGGCGGCACTGGCCCGCCCACATTACTCACTGGCCCACCCAGGCAAGTTAAGTCAAAATACATTTTTATTTTATTTTTATTATTCAAATATATTTAAGAAAATATATTAATATAAACCTAATTTATTGTTGACTGGTGTTTGTGTTCAATTTGTCTTCCCAATAAAATGGAACTGTTGTTGTAGAAAGACTCCGAACGTAATTGGTTGCTATGGTTACTAGAGGTTCCAACAGGAGGACTGGGCGGCGGGCTCTGGCGGCCTTTAGTCAGCTAACTTTGCTAGCTGCTTTTAGCCAATGTATTAACATTGCCACAATAATGGCTAAACAAGTTTTATTAATGTGTTATTTGAAAAAGCAAGAGTTGAGGACGAAGACACGCCACTGCCTTCTCTCTCCCGAGTCCACCCAGTCCAGTTCTTCAGACTCATTTACCCACAAGAAGGCTGGGCAGGCGCTAATGGCGGCCGCTTGCTCCTGGTGCCAGTGCTGTGTCCCGGGCCTGACGCGGGTTTACCCGCTGATCTAACTGCAATTGATGAACCCTTTCTACAACCCAATTTAAAAGTATTTTCCTGCATTGTCAAGAATGGAAAACCAAGGAGCTTCTCATCAAAGTGGTATGGACGGTTTTCTTGGTTGGAGTACAGTGTAATTAAGGATGCAATTTTTTTTGTGCAGACATTTTCCCAGCGGAGCTGACAGCCAGTTTGCGAGAGAGGGGTTTGTGGACTGGAAGCACCTACGACATAAGAAAAACCCCAAGCCCCACTCTGTTTCACTGGATAAGTTCCAAGGCTACAGGGCCAACCAAACTGCTGAACCGAGATGCCATCGACTATTCATTTATTGAAAGGAATCGGGACCATGTGAAAGTGGTTTTGTTCTGTGCCAAGCAGGACGTCCCCCTACGTGGACACAGGGAAAATGAAGATGCTCTTAAAGGAAACTTTATAGAATTGTTCCCAGTTCATGTGCCAATATGATCCACAGATCCGAAATCGTCTAGAGCAGTATTGTTCATTAGAAAATGTAACGAAACGTTACACTTCACAATGTATTGTGTTATGTATTCATAACCAGAGGGCTGGGTCCGGATTGACTTGTGGACCTTGGCCTATGGGGTCATTTCGAGACGGTAGATCATGTAAGGCTTCAGAGATCTGATGCTGGGAGAAGTAATTCTGAGCTTTGCTGGGAATCCACATCAAAGAAGACACAAAAGGGCTATTGAAGCCTTTGTCAATCCCCCAACCCCCATCCACCACCCAACTCTGACCTACATTTCAGCCTCTTTCCTCAGAAGCAGCTGCCTGATTGAACGAACGCATGTTACGTACGACGCCCACATGCAACAACAAAGCACGTACGATACGAAGCATTTAATCAAAGATCTAGGTAAGCTTCATTTCACAGTCAGATCAGGGCTTTGGAGGCGATCCATCAAGGCAGAGAGACAGAGAGGCTTTATTAAGTCTGACCAAATATCACAAAGAGAGAGAATGAAACTGAAACTCCGCACCTGGAGAAATGTGGGCCTGTTTCTACATATAGTCAGTCAATTGTCATTATTGGGCCTGTAACAAATACTACAAAATTGTCTAATCACAATTTGTCAGTAATTGCTGACATTAGTTGAGTTCCTAAGGCGGTATGACTGTTGATGATGATTGGTAATTATGAATTGGTAACTACTGATTTTATGTTCGATTAAGCAAAACAAAAACAATGATAATAACGTTTCATGGTAATTAAGGAGCGGTGTACCTGGTTCAAGTCCCCATACGGATAAAGTACGGAGCGTGGACTGGTAGCTGCCCCCCCCCCAACAGCTCAGCGCGCCAATTGCAGCCTCCTCACTTTGACATTTCTCAATTAGTACATACATTTTTCCTGTTTTATTGTGTTCATTTATTTCCTTTTTCCGTTGGTTACTCTCTCCTGTGTTCTCTGTTTTCACCCTTGTATATGTTTTATGCTTCAGTTTCCTGTTTTATTTTGTACTCTCTGTTTCTCCCATGTCTTTACTTCCTGCCATCCCGCCCTGATGTGTTCCACCTGTTCCTGAGTCCTCATGTCACCTGTCCCTTGTTTCACCTTCGTTCCCTTGTGTATTTACTGTAGACTCTGTGTGGTCTTTGTCTGTTGTCAGACCCTCATTTTGTAACCCCTTTGTCTGTTATTTTATGCCCTAGTCTTTAGTTTTCTCAGCTCTTTTCGGAAATTCATTACTTTGATAATTTTTTGCCTGTCCGCTTGCTCCAGGACTCCTTGGTTGTATCCCATTTATTTAATTAAACCCTTGACCTTTCCACTTGACCTTTGCCGATTGCTGATATTTTGGGTCCTCTATTCCTGACCCCATGACTGGACAAATATAACAAACAGAGTGTGAATCGGAATTTCCTCACTGGGGATCAATAAAAACTATAATTTATGATTTTTAATTCTTATTATATGGGTCACATAACAGTGATAACCAAAACTGAAATCAAAACTTTATACGTTTGAAAAAGTAACATGTCAATAAGTATTCCCCTAAAGTTGACGGATAGAGACAATTATAAACCATAAATCTGAATTGATTTGTTCTGTATTCACCTCTTTGAAATTGAAATGGGAAAATTCCTGATTTCCATTTTAAAAGATTTTAGTGGTCACAAAAACGTACAGTATTCCAGATGAAATAGATTCAGGTTGATCAAATTTGCTTGCTTAAATACAGTTCTCAAATTTCAAGTTACAATTTTTCAAAGAAAACATCAGTCAAATTCGATTGCTCAAATTCAGATCAGAAAATATAAATATAATAATATTCACACAGTAAAATCCGGGCTACCCCGGCTAGGAGAAGCAGTTGAGCCCTTAGACAGGGTTTCGAGTCCGACCCGTAACGGAGCGATAGACAGAGCAGAGAACAGATGTGGAAACCCGGAAATGCTGACCAATCAGAGCAGACTGGGCTTTTTAGGGTAGGGGCCTTAAAGAGACACGCCTCAGACTGAGGATGCATGCAAGTGCAGCATCCATGATATGATCCAAAATATAAAAAAACACAGTAAGTGCATAGCAACACACCAAAAGGAAAAACAACATCTATAAAGTGATCAACAAACGATATGTTCCAGTCCAAACAAGCACTAACCCCCCACTGTATGTAGCCTACATGTAAGCCTTAAAGCGTGGATGACTTCCTCACATAGTAATAATAAACATATGTCGGTTTCATCCTCCATTACAGCTCTCTTTACAGGCCAGTGTGATGACAGCGCATCACTCAACCTGTCACCTTACTGTACGGTTGCATCAGAGACAATAATAGCTGTCACTGCTACTGCTGCACGACCCTATAACCGCACACACACACACACACACACACACAGCTCCACGATGCTTGAAGGTTATACTGCTCCCTCTGCACAGTGCATTTCTTTCTCTGCATAAATGGTGAAAACAAAGTGAGCAGGAGGGAATAACCAGAATCGGATATAACCAGTATAACTGTACATACGCACTGCCGCCGACTTAAACTTCGTTAATTTTCAATGGAAGCCGGCTCAGCTGCAAGGAGCGGCAACTCTGTCGGCGTCGCGTTTTGAGCCACGATTGGAAAGTTGAAAGTAAGTCAAATTTATGGTAATGAGCTGTGACGCGGCTTAGCAGCAAGCAGCGGCTGACGCCAGCAACCAATCGGACCTAATAGACGTCCTGGCTGATTCCGGAGAAACATACAATGTTCACTTTGATTCTTGCCAAATATTAGTTCTGAGAAAATGGAGGAAAGGTTCATAAACGCCGTTGCTAGGTTACCTATCATTTATGATGTGACGTTGTTTGCATATAGGGACCAGTTAGCGTTAGCTGCCGGTCACATCGTCTCTAAACAGTCCGCTAACAGTGAAGTCCTTCAACACTATCCCTATCACTTCACACAAAGACAGAGAAAATGAGGTTAAAGCGCCCATATTCTGCTCATTTTCAGGTTCATAATTGTATTTTGAGGTTGTACCAGAATAGGTTTCCATGGTTTCATTTTCATTGTACTGCGCATTGCTGAAGATCTTCTTTTCCCCAATTGTGTTTGGGTCTCTGAGTGAGACATCTCATTTCTATACTGTCTTTGTTGGGAGCTGCATATGCTCAGTAGCTCGGTAAGATCCCATCAGCTAGATAACTCTTTCTCCAGCTTTGGATGTCCAAGGCAGGATTAGCTGGGAGACTTCTTCTAGACCAGGGCCACTTGTGGAATACCTGCAGAACAGGGACAGGAAGTAGTTCTTTTGGAGTTTATGGTCAACTAGTGGCTGTCGGAGCAGGGTTTTCCATTGAGAACGAGCTAGCATGCTACGGTTAGCCACCTTGTCTCTAGTGACGTAGAAAGCCGTGCAGATGTTGGACAGCTCACCCAGAGACTGAAGACAGAGGACATTCAGAAACCGGATCTCTCTCAAAACAGCATGGATGGATTTTTTTCCAAGTGTGTATGCGTGTGGAAGCACCAGAGACACAAAATAACACCCCAAATCCCAGAAAAGGGGATTTTTCCATACTATGGGCACTTTAAGAAAATCACTGTAAAAATCTCAGCCATCACTGGAATATTAGAGGAACATAAATCTTGCAGCTGGGCAGTGATTCATTGAAGTCTTGTTTTACCTAAACTATTCTAAGGCAATATGTGTATAATAGAATTTTTTGAAAATGCCATAAAATATAATAATATCCCTATGAACATACCAATAAGTATTACATAAACGCCACCAATGCCATTGTGGGGGTAAAAGAAGAGGTCCACAGTAAATAGAACATTATGTCCTAAAAACAAAAAGCCTCTACAGCAATAATGTATTAATATTATGGGGGTATTTTATGAGGGGCTGATCCCTGCGTTGACTTTGATGAAGGATATGCGGCACATTCATTTCCATATCAAGTCCAGAAGTGAAATGATTTGCCAATAAATGTCACAGTGAGTCTATGAAAAATATTCAAGATGGAAAACCTGCATTAAATCCTTCCACAGAATGACATGTCGGCCTTACAATATTTTACATTCTGTTGCGTGTTTTAGGCAAAAGTTTCATCCAACAAAACAAAAAAGGCTTCATTTTGGGGAAAGGTCTGTGAGAGCCGTGTGGGGGTGACCCAGTGTTTGTCTTAGCTCCATATAGTTCCAGCTGATTGAATCTTATCTTATCTTATTATTAATCTTACTCTTATTTTCATAGTTTAATTCAATTCAATGTTATTTATAGTATCAAATCATAACAGAAGTTATCTCGAAACACTTTCCAGATAGAGTAGGGTTAGACCACACTCTATAATTTACAAAGCCCAACGTATATTAATGTTACAAAAAAAACTCATAAAGTGACATTTTCATGCCATTCCCCCACTTTGGACAGACCCAGACTTGGATCCGAGTTAAGTCTTTTGAGAATAAGTCTCAAGTCAAGTCTGAAGTCACTGTGTGTGTGTGTGTGTGTGTGTGTGTGTGTGTGTGTGTGTGTGTGTGAACAATGTTTAATTTCTAGCTAGACTATCTGTCCAATCTGAGGACTATGGTTACCTGGTCCTCAGATCTCTGCAGGGTAAATCCAGACAGCTAGCTAGACTATCTGTCCAATCTGAGTTTTCTGTTGCACGACTAAAACAACTTTTGAACTTGTTCCACCAAAACAAGTTCCTTTCCATGCAATTTTGCAGAGGCGCCGTGGCTCCGTCCGGTGTGACAATTGTGATTGGTTTAAGGAAATGGCAAAAAAAAAACATCCCAGAATGCAGTGGAGGAAGGTCTGGCAATGCAAGACTAGGCCTAAGTGCGACTTGAGTCTTGAGTCCCCATCTCTGGCAGAGCCAAATAACATTATCCATTTAGGTGTTTTGGAGACATTCCCAACTTTGCTGTATCAGTCATTGTCTAGTCATCTTCATGTGATCAGCTCAGGGCATGACAGCTCTACCTGTCCATCTCTTACCGCACCAATCTGTCATATCTGCTCTCTCACAACCCAAACAAAAAACCTCAACTGCTCATTTCTGTCAAATGCCAAACCTGGGCTATCTGTCAGATCCTCCATTCTGACAGCACATTGTGAGATACAGAAGCAAAAATCTCTCCCGATCATTGATATCTGCCAAGGATGTGATGTTGCTATCTATCGATGGAAGTGGTGGTGGTGTGGGGGGGGTTTTGCTGTAACGCGGTAATATAACGCATTACTAATTACATTTTGGTAATATTATCCTCGTTACAATCTCAGTAACTTGAGTTACAACGCATTTTAACGCAACATTTTACCTACTCAATGAAGTTGGTTCAGGGCTGGCTACAAGTTAGCATCAAACACAACAAAGGCTGTTTCTAAAGAAACACAACGTATAATGTATAAAGGTCTCCATTACCTTGTACCTCACGTTATGGCTCCGTAGCAGACGTTTTTATAAAAATAGGCAAACGATTGTGTCATAACCACGCGACTTTCTGTTGCATAATAGACAAATTACCGTAAAGTACAGGAGTTGCAGGCAGTTTCGACTTATATTAGCTCTAGGTTCAATTACTAATGTTAACTGGCATGTTAGTTAGCAGTAATTAGCCTGTGCCTATGTTATCTCCTAACATATACCTACCTCTCCCTCTCTGCTGATGGGGAATGATTGAGATTTCTCTTGCACAGCTACCAGAAGACTTACAGCTTTCAGACAGGTTGCTCACGTCACATCTATGTCTTCAAGCTCAGTTGGAGGCTGCGAAGTAACGCTCAGCATCACCGGGAAAGAGCTTCTAATAACATTAGAAATTTGCATAGTTAAAAGACATATTAAGCAACACAGATATTAGTTTTGTTAGGGCGTTCGCAAACATCAATTGACGTTAGCTTCTCTGTGTTGTCATTTGGAGTGCACATATACATTCAGTAGTGTTGGATAGTGTTACCATGTATTGAGAGCTTAAAGCAGGTCATACTATTGTAATTAGTGGAGTCTTCAGTGCATGCATACAGCATAACAAATGTTATAAATAAGCTGTTTTGTAGGCATGCACACTGTGACGCAGAGCTGTCTCACAGATGTGCGTATAGCTGTGTGTCATTGACTCCTATTAAAATGATTTACTTCCTACAGCTTTGTCCTTGCGATCCGAATGCATGCCGTAGAGCATGAACCTCTTTTACAGCAACTCATTCACTCTTTGTTTTCCTTCTCTCTCTGACAAGACAGCTACTGAATGGGCCAGGTTCCCCACGCTGCAGGTTTCAAATAACATCTTAAGTGGTTACAATGGGACAGGGAGTAGCTGACGTGTGGATAGGTACATATAAATGGCATTTATGAGACAACTTAACAACCTTCTACTATCAACTGTACTAAACTCTCCATCCACCTCCTGGCATGCAGTGGCGTACAGGGGAGCAGCTAGACTGGAGATAGCTATTAGTGCCCAGTGCGGAGCCCCTTTGTGTTCCGGGCGCAGGTAATGGCCCACTTTGAGGCATGGTGGGAGCTTGTCAGGGCTGTCTAATGAAGACAAAGGGAGGGTTTGTGTAGTAGAGAGGCATGTCTAAGAAGAGGCTAATGCGTCCTTAATGGAAACCTCTGCTGTCTTTGACAAATCGTAGGGTTGGAGATGGCACTTATACACAATGGGCGTTTAGCGAGTGGATCCATATGTGCACAATTGATGTGCAGTATGCTGCAGGTGTAACGTGCAGAAGGCGTTTACGATTATGCTACAATTGTGATCACAGCACAAGGCCCTGCACAAGTTTCCACTGTTGCTGGTTTGCAGAATCCATGCATTATTTGACATTTCAACCACAACGTGCAAAAAGACAGCGTGCTATTACCTGAGGTTTCATTATTACAATTGGATAAATCATAATACAACCGGATACAAATGCAAAATGTAACAAGAGGACATTAGAACTTTACAGCTGTCTGGAATGGCCCTCTACATTCTGTGTGTCAATGGATTTTTCTGGTTACACACCGAATTTTATCAATTGTGAAGAGATAGATTCAGCAAAAGATTGATATCAAGGGACATGCAAAAGGAAGATCAATGGCTCTGCCCGTTGTAACGTAGCAGAGCCACAGCAGATACCCTGTAGTCCAGTGTAATCTCTAGGCATTCATAAAGTGCTCCTAAAGATCTCAGAGATGTTGATTTTTAAGCTACAGTTGGTGCCATATCACTGTGAACACACGTCGTGTCTAAACCAAAAGGGATATCTGAGAGGAGAAAATGCAAATGTGATGTTCTACAGTATGATTATAAAACATGTAAAGAATCTATTATTTAAAGCGACACCCATTAATATCCCTACAGCAACAATTAATCTAAAATGTGTCAAACTCACAGAGAATGATCAGCATCAGCATTATTACCTCCTCCATGTCCAAAGGTGAAATAACTTGTACCAGCTGGGAATTGGCTTCGTTGTATGTTGTATGGGTTTCCACCAGACTATGTGGAAAAGGGGAAGCGTTCAGCCTGAATTATGTATACAAACATGTCTGTATAAGTGCAAATTAAGCAAACAAAGTACCCCCAAGTTTTAAAAGTCAGTGCCAATGCAGCAAATAGTGTGCCCTTTTAGGAAGCCATGCGGAAAGAAAGGGTGTGAAGGCGGTGGATGGATGCGTTCCGGCTCCAACTCTTATGCAGGAGATTGACGTTCACTTCCTTTTATACACCTGCAATTAACGTGACAACAGTTACCACCATCGTTCACTTATCTCAATTACACGGTAATTGCCATCCAAAGATGTTGCAGAAAACAACATTCACATATAAATTAGTCCGAGGTTTAGCAGAATTGTCCAAGTGAGAAAACATGTCTTTATAATTTGGGTGGATGTTCTCAGGTGGTAGAGCGGTCACCTACCAATGGGACGTTTGGTGGTTGGATCCCTGGTCCTGCAGTCCCATGTCGACGTGTCTTTGGGTCAGGGTTAGGGTTAACACTGAATTCTGAATTGGTCCCACTGCTGCGCCATTGGTGTGTCAATGTGTTGGCCATTTTAGGCCTTTATTGTGACAGCACAGCTGAGGACATGAAAGGGGTGAGAACACAGCAAAGGGCCGCAGGTCGGAGTCAAACTAGGGCCCGCTGGGTTGAGGAATAAACCTCTATATATGGGCACCCGCTCTACCAACTGAGCTATCCGGGCGCCCAATGTGTGAGAATCTTCTGATGAGCAGGTGGCACCTTGAATGGAAGTCACAGCCACCAGTGAAAGAATGTGTGTGAATGGTACCTATACTATGTAAAAAATGCTTTGCGTTGTCATTAAGACTAGAAAAGCGCTATATAAATACCGTCCATTTGCATTTACTAACCCTAAAAAAAAAAACTAAGAAGTGTGTCCGTCAGTTATTGCATTGTCATTCTCTGCTGTGGAAAAACTAGTGATTGGCAGACTGGGATGGGAAGAGGCATTGTTATTAATAGCACAGCATTGATTTTTGACTGCCATGCCACACATCATTCAGATGGGACGTTCGGAAAAATAGCTCTGCTCACAGGCTGACTCACACCCACACACACACACACACAATTACACACATGGCAGGGAAAAAAACTACTGCTCCACCTATATCTAATCTGTCCTGTAGGCCCACAGAGCCGCGCAGTGATGGAGGACTGGCTGTAAAAGACTTTAGACCATTAGCTTCATTGATACCTGCCAAAGGGGTAGGAAAGAAGGCGGGAGTGGGGGCGGGGGGGGGGTACAAGCAGAGTGTCACAACAACGTTATAAAGATGTTGCTGCCAGGAAGCATGAGGCCCTGTGAGCTGACATTGTGGCATCACTCAACACCCCCCACACACACACACACACACACACACACACACACATACACACACACACACACAACCCTGCACAGGAACATAACAGTAACAAGTTACATTTACCCTTGTTAATGGAATAAAGTCTTGTGTCATTTGTCTCTTTTTTTTTAAACTTGCATTTTGACTTTTTTCAAAGTTTTACTACAAATTTTACCCGCCGGACTCAGCGCCAGGAAGTATCGCGTGACATCAGGTCTCGCGATGTAACAAATTGCTTCACAGCACTGCACACACACGCCCATGCAGGAACCGGCTAACAAGATAGCGATGGAGTTTTTCACAGTATCGTCATGGCTGAGCCGGCAAAAAAGAAGCAGAACGCTCGGAAAGCATCGTCGGAGGAACAGAGAAAGAGGAGACGGCAGACTGACTGAGGGAGGGGTCAGACACAAGTAAACATAGGGCTGCCACATATCTATTCTGACACTTTAAGGGGGGGCTCTATACAGAAACCTGCAAGCAAAAAGTGAGAAAACAATGAAGAAATGGCCAAGACTTCATAGCACCCCTTTAAAGTACTTTTTGAAAGAATTGTACTTTTTTGGACCTCCACGGGACCTTAGTTTGGAAATAAATTGGAAGTAAATGTATAGACTGATCATTTTTGATCTCACTGAATTAAGCCACAAATAACCTGTACGATGTTCATTAATTTAAAAGATAATAAGGCAAAATGTAACTGGCCCGTGCTACACCCTTCCATCAAGTTTCATGAAAATCGGGCCGGTGATGTTTCCCCAATCCTGCTGGCAGACCAACATGAACCAACTGAACCTTGGCTGAAGTAACCATGCTGCCGCCTCATTTTGTATCTCCCTGTGGTCATTATGCATCACTTTGTGGCTGCTTTGTGTCTCTTTGTAGTCAGTGTGTGTCTCTTTTTGGCCTTTTCCGGGTTTTCTTTGCAGTTGTTTAATTGTCTCTTTGCTGTCGTTTTTGTTTGTCTTAATTTGGAGTCTCTTTGTGTAAGCTCGTTTAGTAAGTCCTTCTGTGACTAACTCCCCACACACACACACACACTCTGACACAATGTTTACAGCCTTCACCTAAGGAGATTGGCACTGCCAATGAGGGCCAAATGGCAGGGATAACTACACCTATGTTGCGGTAGCATTAAGACTGAACTCACAGTGTCTACCTATTGCACTAAATCCTATCAGAGAGTAGTTCACCTGTCATCCTCTTCTCCCGCCCTACACATGGCAGTGTTCGGAGGGGCAAAAAAGGGCATTTTATTTCATTATATCAGGCGCTGTTGCCAGAAATCTACTTGCAGCAGCACATCAGAGACAGGGAGAGGGGAGCTATCGGCTCGAGCTGCAACCCCAGAGGATGCGGATTCACTCTCAAGGAAAGTGTGGCAAAAAATGTATTTCGGGGTGGATCTGTCACTGTAACAATTCGTTAGCAGAACAAAAGACAGTAAATGTGCTGGAAGAGTCTCATTGCTCATGCTTTTCTCCCTGACAGGAGAGGAGGGAGGCGGGCTCAGAGCTCCCTGGCGTGCTGCCACACTGCCCCCGTGTGGTGGGAGATTGAAACTATAATGCTGCATGCCTGGGCTCGGTTCCTTCATCATTTGCTGCGGTGGTGTTGGCTGTGGCAGGGTGTGGCAGGAGCTTCACATGATACTAACCAAATGTCGATGAGACTATATTGACTTAGCTGCAGACCTCATCTTTCCCGGAGGAGGTCACGTCCAGATTTCAAATATGAAAATCAGCTAAAATAAAAGCATCTAATTAACTTTGGAAATGGCCTCACGATTCATGCAAAATATGCTGTATATGCAAACTTGAGAGCTCAGTTTACAGATGTGATGCAATAATGATAAAATACAGAGAGCATTTAGTCCAGTTGTGGGTCCATTTGAAGATTATGTATATCGCCTCCACATCTGTGAGTTACATAATCCTAAACCAACGTGGTTCTGGTGATGGTGAGGATTGTGTCAAACTCACAAAGGCAAATGAGAATCACATCAAGCGCCACACGTGTAGTCAAATATCTTTGAGAAGACTATATGAGACATGCACCACTGTAGTCAAATATCTTTGACTACAGTGGTGCATGTCTCATATAGTCTTCTCACATACAGTTTGGTCAAAATAAAGTTCTAAAAATGCAGCAAAACGTTTTTTAACCCTCATAGACTTTAGGAATTCAAGCAAAAACAATGAGAACATTTTTGAAGTTCACAGCAGACTCACAGCAACCTGTTTCAAACTCACTGCTTCTGTGGGATTTTCCGAGTCTTACAGTAAAGTCTGAAATCTGCCAAATTCTGCTTTAAAGGAGAACGCCACCAATCTTTACGCCAAGACCCTGACACACCAACCCCATAATCGGCTTTCGAGGTCGGTGACTGGAGTCTGTTCGGTGTGGTCCGTGTCGTCGTCCGTCGGAGGGGCCGCCAGTCTTCATTTTGGCCGACCTGACATGCTTGGTTAGTAGGCGAGCACTGCTGGCAGTCAGACTTAAATGACCAATCTGATTGGTGGAGACTTAACCCGGAAATGACGAGCGGGATGAGCATGACTAGAGTCTCTCAAAATGTGACGAAAAATCTTTCAACCTGACCTTTGTTGATCTGAAATGAAGACAGACGCTTTCTCCTTAAAATGTTGTCAGAAACTCGCTTCGGGATCTATTTTAGTAAAATATGAGATCGTATTCGTAACGAGTCGCCATGACAGTCCGGCTTTGAATTTCTAGAGAAATCAGACCCACCTGACGCGATTGTCCGAGGCGGTCAGTCTAACTGGTTGATGTATCACAACCATTCATCTTGATTGCTATAAATATGCTTAGTACTTTCGATATAAAAAACAAAAAAACTACCACACAGATTACTTGATCGGTTGGACACAAAATAGATGAGCTACAAATACACACGGAACTACTTTGTGGTGTTTATCACCGAAGCCTGGCTGAACACACTCATCACGGATGGCAGCTAGCAGCTAGCAGCTAGCAGCTAGCAGCGCGAGACATGGTAGGCGAATATAAACAATGTCTGAGTTGAAAACACATCTTGTTCATGTTGCACAGACATTTAATTTCATTTTGTGTCTGTTAAGAGGCACAAAGGCTCTAAAACTTGCCCCCACATCTGCCTTTTTAGTCAACTGGCAGCTCTAGACGTAGCTGCAGCTACTCCAGTTTGCTAGCATTGATTCAGGTCGGGGTTTTTTTCTATCAACTGTACTCGCATATTTAGATTCAGATCAAGATTAACGTAAATTGGCCCGAGTCCTCCTTTAAGTGTTGTTAAGTGTAACTGCAGTTTGAAAACCGATTCCCGTCTTTTTGGTTTGCCACAGATCTAGGCGGGCCAAAAGGGGGGTTGCAAGATCATCAAAATAAAATAACATATTCTAAACTGATGAATGGTTTTAACCTGTGTGGGTTTGGTACATTTCATGTGTTATTTTCCCAGACAGACAGACAGGCATATGACTCTGTATGGTCATATGCAGACAGAATTAAGCGTGTGTCTTTTAAAACAATTGCAGGTGTGTGTGAAAATGGAATGGAATCCTTGAGTGGATTCGGGGATAACAGTTCTACAACTTTCTGTTTTGGGGAAAAATGGAAGTGAGTTGTGTGTGTGGCGAGTGTTGGGGGCATTAGAGTGGCTGTGTGCCTATATAAGGGCATGTGAGGCAGCTTGAGAAATATCTGTGGTCAAGTCTTGTTCAGAATTCAAGGTCTAAGCTAATACATGGTGTCATCGGGCACAATTCCAGGATTTTTTAAGTGGGGTGGCACAGGGGGACCAATAATAAGTCAGGGGCAGACGTTACAAAAACGTCTGCTACGGAGCCATAACGTGAGCCTTTATACATTGTTGCGTTTCTTTCGAAATAAACAACGGACAAATAGAGTCTTTAAACGCTTTAGATGGAAAGTTATTCACTGTCAAAGTGACGTCAAAATGAATGGCACTCAATATTTCAGGAGTGAGTCTAGAAACTTGACAGATTGTAAAGCCCCTTAAGCCATATTTATGTTTTATGATATTGGGCTGTATACAGTTGAGTTGACTTGACATTCTTTACATTATGAATTCATAAGGGGGCTTTTGCCTTTGTCACAGTCAGAGGCAATGGACTGTGGCAGTATGGGCTCATCATAACCTCAATCCTCAAACAATGCATGTTATATTACAGTAATGATTCTCCGCCATGTAATAATACCCTCTGGGAAGGCGGAGGCTGCAGAGATCTACCGGCTCCATAAAAGTGCATCTAGCTAAAAATGACACTTTTTCATCTCTGTCAGTGAACTTTGGAAGCTGTGCACCCTGAGGAGCAGAGTGATAGATAAGGCTGGCAGGTGTGGAGATGTGTGTTTAGGTGCTGGCAGGTGTGTGCAGCCTCATGCACACACCCGTCTTCAGGTTGCAGGGGATTTAGTGAACCAATGGCTGCCTGCCACCAGAAACCTCCAATATGACACCTGACATCCCTCATTTGCCTCTGCGTATGAGCATTTTAAGGCAATAAACAAACCTTTTTTGCCAGAGAGACATTTTTATCAACACCATTTTACATCCAAAGCAATTCCACAAAACAGCTTCACACGCTGTGAGAGCTTCCTCTGAAAGCAAAAATAATGACTCTGGATTACAATCCATTACAGCATAACAACTTCTTGCTTCACATTTTCTGGCAGCTATGTGCCCTGCCCTCTGTATTACTCTAAGCACACAAAAAGAAAGAGAACATCAGAAAATGTTGGGGCGATGCCAATTATGCCACATCCCCAGTGTGCCATGCCTGCACACCCGGGGCCTTGTAGTAAGACAGGAATGGCAGACACACACACACACACACACACTAACAAGCTTTCTGGAGTGGTGATAACAGCACTTAACCATAAATAGTTTCATCCGCCACAGTGAGAGAGAGAGAGTAAAATGACGGTTTAATCCTAGCTTTAAGCCATGGTAGAAATAGGACTGCGAGCAGAACGCAGGAGATTAGGCCATGGGATAAACTCTTCACATGTCTTCTGAGAGCACCCACTGCTGGAGGTGCAAGAGGTGAGGAGAGGAGAGGAAAACAAGAAAGAGGAGTGGAGAGGAGAGGACACAAGAGGAGCTAGAGAAAGAAAAGAAAGAGGAGAGGAGAGAAAAGGACGGGTGAAAGATTATGGGATTTTTTGGCAAATACAGTCTAATGAGTCTTGTATAATACCCTGGGAATGGGTGGTAGACAAAAGTGTGTGTGTGTGTGTGATGCAGTACTATTTCATGCATATAGAACTCAAGTGAAATATTACAATATAAAATGGTGTCAAAGGCTTTGTGTGACTTCCGCCCATCTACTAACCAGAGTTAATCCCAGCCAAGGCAGCAGCCACAGATCCACCCAGTGTGGAAGTCTCACCCATTGCTGCTGACTCAGCGTTCATTAAAGCCAGTGGCAGCCAGCCAAGGAAGCAAAGGGTGAAAACTTAATATTTCAAAGTAGATTCAATCTCAAAGGGAGATTTGGACCGGGCCAACATACCCTAATATTTTCATACTGCTAGGAAGTCAGGCTCAAGAAAAACTCCATTAAGCTACATTGCGTGAAGTGAGTGAGGGGGAGATACTTGTGTGTTAGTTATAAAGTGCTTGGCCTCATTATCACAGGTTATATAAAGGTTATTTCCAGTATTGCCCATGCAATGCACAGTAACTTTATGACTTGCATGTAGATCATACCATACAAGCCATGAGCTGCAGCTTAAAGTCCTCTTAAAGCTGCCTTTAATAGGCTGTAAGCCGGCAGATTGTTGTTAAAGTGCATGTGTTGCATTGCATTCACTTTTTTCATGTGTGTGCAAACCACCAAGGGATTATTTTATCATGATGGAAATAGTGGGTAGGTTTTTTTTTTGCATGAAAGTTCACAGTGGCAAGTCCCGACTTTTCTTGACAGGTATGGCCCAAGTGGGGGACTGAGTTCTGCAGGAGGGGCATGAGCATTTACTGAAGGAGATCAAGTTTGCACTCTGAGGGGTTGGTGAAGGATTTGTAGAAAAGTTAATTTCCTACTTTAACAGTCTGTCTGTTCTCCCTCCTGTATGTAAAGTCCAGTAATGTTGTGTTTACAACTGGGAAATACGTTCCTCCACAGCGCTGCGGAGGAAGGTCTGGCTAATCCACACAGCATTCCTGGATGGGAGAAAAACGTCCTCTGGTTTATTGGCATTTCTTTAAACCAATCACAATTGTCTCGAGCGGCGCCAAGCGGTGCCTCTGCTAGATATTCTCAGGAAGGAACGTTTGAACTTGTTGTTTTAGTCGTGCAACAGAAAACTCTGATTGGACAGATAGTCTAGCTATCTGTCTGGATTTACCCTGCAGAGATCTGAGGACCAGGTAACCATAATCCTCAGAAATCCTAATGTGCAAATCCTAAGGCTAATGTGACTGATGGGTACAACAATCTTAAAGCAAGCTGCAATTTCAATCTGTTATTGGACACGCCCATTTCTGTCCACTAAAAGTTCAGTTCTTGCCACTGACGTGTTCAGATTATTATTCTAAATTGAACTTTTTGTTAAAGAGTAAGATCCTTTTTGTTTAACATGAAGCTTGGACTTCACTTGAGTTTTTCCATTATCAGCTCACAGACTCGTATGTCTAAGAAGACAGGCACAAGGAAACAGATCTAAGGAGGCAATTAATTCCAATAAGCCTCCAAAGCCTACATTTTTAAATGCCCTAATTGGGATCAGCCTATCTAGCGGCACATCTGTCTGCAAGTGGTTTAAAATTGCGGGACAAAGAGCATCAAGGCCTGTTTGCCCATTTACAATCTATACAGTATATGGTGCAAACCTTTGAGATGGTCATTTGAGCGCAAACAAAAGTGCATGTACCAACCCCCTGAACCAATTCTGCCAAAATAAAAGCACACTTCCTGCTTTACACTCACACTGCAGTTCTAAATCCACAATTCTTTTAAAAAACTCAACACAATTCTCTACATGTGGCCCGAATCTTCATGAATAAAATCTCTTGTGTTCACGTGGAACAGACAACTATTCAAAGTGCTAAACTCAGATGTTCTCCTATCCAGTGGTGTAGTCTAATGTATTGTAGTGGATATACTGTACTTTATATTGGCCAGAATCTGCATTTGGGGAAGGGGGCCATACCATAGTTGGGGATCAGGGTGTCCTCCCCATGGAAGTTGTATGCATCAATGACTTCAATTCCTGTATTTGGATACACTTTAATGCACCAATTTACAGGGGAAAAGGCCTACCTTTTTTAGCCTATGTGAAGAAGAAAAACACAGGTGACAATTCAAATATATATCAGAAATATAATGGAAAGTAAGAGAATGTTTTGTTGTGTCATTGTTTTTGATTGAATGTATTAAATGGGTATACATATATGTTAAATGGCAGCTTTCTTAGTGAGTATTTCCTGAATCAGATATTATGCATCCTGATAAAGTTCCCCAGAATTAAAATAGCCCCACATCATCACATACTCTTCATGCTTAGAGATAGGCATGGTTTTATTTCAGTTAGACTAATACCTGGTTTGATTTGCATTGAGAGATGATTTTATAGAGTATCCATGCCTAAGCATGGTGAAGAGTATGTGATGATGTGGGGCTATTTTAATTCTAAAGGCCAAGAACTTTATCAGATGCATATCCTGAATCCAGAAATAACTGGCCTTTAATAATAAAAAGGCCTCTATGGAATTTAACATAGTATGATATGACCCTGTATTTTAAATAAGAACATTTATTTATTTACAATAGTTATTCATTCACAAAGAAAGGTTAAAGGGGAATTTAATTAAAATACATGATAGTCAGTCAAAAGCAGTGATGTAAAGAGCAACTGTAATGGAAAGTATGTTATGAGGAATTTGCATACAATACAAGAATAAATACAGAAAAAAAGAGGTTGTATGCATTAGTGTAGTGATTCCCAAAGTAGGGGTCGGGACCCACAAGGGGGTCGCAAGTTGATTTCCAGAAATAAAATTTAAATTTAAAAACGATTAGAAATAGCATATGTTAGCCATGATTTTAACACAAGATAAAACAAGTGGCTAAATTTAAAATAAAACCAAGCAAATACATAAAAAGGGAACAGCTCTTTTGATTTTCTTTGACCACTCCGACCCCTGAGGTCATTGCGACATATTTACGACATGTTAGCGACAGAATCAGTTGTAGCAGGTCAGTGTGCAGTATGCACGTAGGATATTTTTAGGCTTTACACTTAGAACATTATAACATCATTTTGTCAAAATGAAACGTCGGTTAATATCGTCCAAAGACAAAGCAGAGAAGCCAGCAAAGACCCTACCGGAGGGCCCACCACAGAGGGCAGTGGAGAGTCCAGCGGAGGAGAGCAGAGAAGCACCCCCGCCAGAAAAGCCATCGACCTCTGTTACAGGTAGAGACCGGCGTCTGCACAAGGACGTCCATCAGCAGTCGGATCAGCCTTCCTCCAAGGAAGAATCGAGACAAATTTATCCAGTATGGATTCACATGTGTCATTGTCAACGAAGAACAACATCCCCAGTGTGTAGTGGTCAATGAGGTGCTTGCACATGAAAGCCTAAACCCTGTAAAAAATGCTAAGACACCTGAAAACCAAGCACCCCTCTCTCGCTGCTAAACCAGTAGATTTTTCCAGCGAAAGGAGCGAGAGGCCAAAAGAAAGTCCTAACTAAACAAACAACAGTCCCTGCCAAAGCTCAAAAGGTATCATATGAAGTGGCATATTTAATTGCACAGGCAAAAAGCCACACACGATCGGGAAACCCTTATCAAACCTGCTGCTATAGCTATAAGTCGGGCTATGCATGGAGATAAACTGGCCCGAGAGCTAGAATCAGTCCCGCTGTCTAACGGGACTATTGCCCGACGCGTCTCCGACATGGCCCAGGACTTAAAGTGTCAGCTGGTTGACAGAGTGAAGAAAGGGAAATACGCAATACAGTTAGATGAAACAACTGATGTATCAAACTCTGCCCAGCTGCTTGTATTTGTCAGATACTTAAAGAGGACATGTTGTTTTGCACCCCGCTGGAGGGAACGTGCACGGGCGAAGACATTTTCAAAAAACTCGACGATAAACTTCAAGAAGAGGGACTGTCTTCTTGGGACGAGTGCGTTGGTGTGTGTACAGACGGTGCTGGAGCAATGCTGGGAAGAAAGAAAGGACTTAAAGCAAGAGTCTTTCAAGTGGCGCCTCACGTAAAGATCACAGCACTGTATTATACACAGAGAAGCTCTTGCGAGCAAAACACTTGACCCAGAACTTAAACATGTTCTTGAGACTGCAATAAAAATTGTGAACTATATAAAAGCATGTCCACTCAATATCAGGTTGTTTGCCACTCGCTGTAACAAACTGGGATCGGAGCATGAGGGCCTGCTGTCCCATACAGAGGTCAGGTGGCTTTCGCGAGGGAATGATTACAGCTGTTTCCAGCTGCGTTCAGACTGAACAGCAAGTCACCAAAAACCCCCATCCTGTTAAGTCCTTTTCTGATTTAATAAAATGCTATCAGACCCATTTATCAGCTTGTACACACTCTCCAGTTGTTTTTATTAAGACAGAGTCATAATACTTGTGTGATAAAAATATATACAAAAATATAAAGAGGAAAACTAAATCTGCTAAATATGCAATAATTCAGATCAATGTTTATGATGGGATAGTGGCATACTGTACAAGCAAAAGGCAAGTCTCCTAATAAGGCATTCACATATGGGTTTTACATTGAGCATTGGTTCTTACATGTTTGTATCATCTGTTAAATTTTGCCTTTTGTGTGTGTTTTTTGGATTTCTGTGTTTTGTAGGCTGTCAGAAAATGCGTTTAAACAACAGACTGTAATAGGCAGCACTGCAGCATTAGGCTACAGATATTCTCGTGACACGAGAACTAAAGTTTGGGACTCATCTCGCTACTACAGCGCTGCGGATGCTGTTTTCTCTCCATGGCTCTGGGTGGGACTACACTGCGCATTATTTTTGGCTCCAGTGTCTTGCCGTAGCGCCGGTCTCCGCCTCCAAGGATAAAAGGCGGCTGCGCAAACTCTGTCGGTCTTCTCCCACGTCAACCGGCGCAACAGCTACCATCAACCTCACCGCCCAACCGAGCTTCATATTGTGAGCATACAGTTCCTCTTTTACGTGTATATGTTACAGCTATATTAATATAAGCCTATGTGTCTAATTCTCTCTGTTGTTTAAATGCCAGAGTTGAAGTGGCGTGAAGTGAAGCTACCGTAAAAGTTTTCAGAAGTCGGTGTTTTCCAGCATATGTGCTCTAACGCAAAGTTACTATGGCAGAGACACATTGAAACTTCTCGGTAATGCTGTGATTTCAGTGGTTACGTTAACGTTATGTTGACTGACGCCATAATGGGGTGACAGTGTATTGGTGCTGCAGTGCTGGCAGCTCTGACATGGCAGGTCGGTGCAGCAGCAAGAACAAAAGACCATGTGGCTGTGTATGAGGCCTAGGCCCCAGAACAGGCTGGAGTAGTTGTTAGCTATGTGGCTAAATTTAATTAGCTACTTCGGCAGGAACGAGGGGTCGCTCAGCAGGGTGAAATTCTCTTCATTGGCGGGAGTTTCTCTAACTGTAGTCCCGGTTCAAGACCGACTGACAAGTGCAGCCGGCCGCAGGCTAAAACGTCATTCACTTAAGTGAGCTGTCTGCTTAACGTGCGCGCGCGAGCAGTCAAATGCCTTTCAGACAGGCGAAGAATTTCGAATGAATAAAAGCTGACGGAGCACGAATTTTGTCCCTACATGCTATGCTAATGTCGCCAGGCCATAACTAACGTGTTACTATAATTCTTGTATTCAGTCTTGTGCTAATGCTCGTGATACAGCACCATTAGACATGCATTCCTTTATGTAGGCCGGTTTTGTACATGTGTAGGAAGGAAGAAAGACGTAACATTACGTGTCAGCCAATAAAAAGCGCACTTCCTTAAAGTGAAAGATGGGGGAGAAGAGTCATAAAAAGCGATTAAAATGTTGAAAGACGTGACCAACAATGGGGTGCGTGGGGGCACTAAAATTTAAAATGCAAAACTTGTGACTGAAATATTGACATAAGGACGCATTTTTTTCATAGTTGACTGGAAAGCAACGAAAGGGTTAACGTTACATCAGCCTGCTGCAGGTGTGACCGTGATTTGGAATAACTTGATCAGTCGTCGGGTATGGTTCAGATAGGGAACAGAACTTGATACTACACCGGTATTGTTGGAACCCCAACCCTAACTTTGGTCTATTCCGTCTTTCTGGGGCATTTGTCACATCAGCTCTTTATTGGTCTTTTGATCCTCATGGACAATGATTCCAGTAGATATAAGAAATGCAGTTTGTGTCCAACCAGAGGTGCAAGAAAAGCAGAAAAGTGCTATTTAAAATGCAAGTATTGACCAGTGGTGCATAGGCAGAAGAAATATATTGCAGTGTTATAAGAGCAGAATAAATGACTATGTAAAATGAACAATGTAGGAATATGCTATGTAGCAGTGACATTGTACTAATATTACAAATATAGATGTGTATTAACAGAATACATGAGAAACTGTAATTATGGATGTTATGTATGAACCATAATTATGCATGATTGGTTGGACTATAATTTCAATTGTCAAATCTATACATAGCATAACATAAATTACATGGGTACAGTGACAAAACATGCTTTATGATAATGAAGAGTTCATTAAAAACCTTAATTTGTTTATAAATTTTGGGATTTGACAGACAATTGTATGAATTGCGTTTATCTCAGACAATTGTACAGCAGAACTTGGAATTGTCACTGCTCTATTCACACTACATTTAAATGGGATTGGGAGTGAAGTAGACTTGGTCTTGACTTGGTTGAAACAGTGAGGATAAGGCTTTACTCTGTGTAGGCGGGGCTGGCAGCGACGGTCACTGTAGCTCAGTTCAGGTGATCTGAGTGTCAGATCCACACTGACCGGAGCTGCGTGTCGTCTATGTGTTCACTGTGAATGGGGACGGGGGCCTCTACAGCCCGCCCCACCGCTGACTGTGCCAAATGCGACCAAGAGCCGTGAGTGACTCTCCAGCTGTGTTCCTCCTGCAGACTTTTGTATTTCCTTAATTTGTGTGTTTTTTTTCTGCTTCGTTGTAGAATCATGGCTGAGCAGAAGGAGCGCACATTCATTGCCATCAAGCCCGATGGTGTGCAGAGGGGCATCATTGGAGAGGTCATCAAGAGGTTTGAGACCAAAGGCTTCAAACTTGTGGCCATGAAGATGCAACATGTAAGTAAACTTATTTTTCTTAAGGCTTAGCTTATGGCAAGGGAGTTTAAATTGGCTGCTTTCATAAGTCAGTGGTATTTTTAACCAGCTGCAGTGTATGCACGTGACCTTGTAAGTGTGCCGAGTGCCTGACTTCCGGTGAGCTTAACCTGCTTGTCTATTTCTGACTGCAGCATAGATTAGCACAGAGTCAGGGTCTCCTGATCCTCCTAACATCTTACCATGAAGTGTGGTTCACTCATAAATGTACATTGTGTGAGAATACATACAAAAAAGTTGTTTAATGGAGGTGACGTAGATAACCCTAATTGATGAAATTAGCTCCCGGTGTTGGTGGAGAAGTTGGAAGTGAAATGAGAAAAAGCCAAGTGCAGTCTAGAAGAGCTCAGTAATGGCATTGATTGTTCAATGTAGAGCAGCAAGTTTAGTTTCATAAGTTTCCAGAGCCCCAAATGGCCTCACTTATTGTCTCAAGTCACAGAAATGACTTGCGTACTGAGTTGATCAGTTTTACCTTGGAGTAGTTGTGTGCCTGGTTTTCGTCCAGTGTCTGATCAGGATGTCTGATTTTTTTCAACTGCAGGGATGTGAGTTTAGCATTGGAGTAGCTAGATTGACCATGTAACCAAGGTGGTTGTGGTTCCAGCTGTAGACAAACCGTTGGGGTGGAGGGGTACTCAATACAGCATAGTAAAGCAAGATGTTTTTGTCACTACACGGATGCCAATTATAAATGTTATGTAAATTGTGCATTAAAATCTAGGTTTGGTACTCTGGTCTTTTTTGTTTTTTAAACTGATATAGACAGACTGTAAGGTTAGTGACTGCATCTCAATGCTATAGCCAGTAAAGTAGGGCTGCACAGTTACTAACATTTTAATCACAATTTTGGCTTCCCACAATCAAATTTGTGTGATCGAGCGATATTTTAAATGCGTCGTTTTGTTCATAGAATGCGTTATTTATTAAACATGCGTTACATGACCCATTTCTTCTGTAAAGCTGTGCCTGGAGCTCTACTCTTAGACTCTGCACAGCCCCGCCCCATTAACTCACACACCGCTCCCCGGCAACATGGAGAGACACAGTGCCGGGCCACACTTATGACATTTACGGAAACCTTTTATTTGTTAAATCTTACAATATTGACTAGTAATGGTATAGAATGTGAGATGTCATGTTTGATGCTTATTTTCTGTCCACACTGTCTCCCTGCTGCAGGCCTCTGAGGACCTCCTGACTCAGCACTACCTTGACCTGAAGGACCGGCCGTTCTTTCCTACCCTCATGAAATACATGACCTCTGGTCCAGTTGTTGCCATGGTAAGAAGAAACTTACAACAGATTGAATAAATTCCTATTTCACACCATTTTATTTTTGAATTGAAACCGAGCCAGTGGACGCGGGATATCCCTGGATCAGACATTCAGTTACGACGTGGTCATAACCCAGCAGCGCCGCGTACCAAAACCCTCACACGCTGAAAATGCCCACGGGGTTAACACATTCAGCAAAGGGCTAACTTTACAAACTCCAGTCCAGCTGAAGTTTGACCGCTGCAGAGCGAGACTGACTCATGAATCGGAGTAATAAAACATAATTAGGATTTGTTTCAAAGCAATTGTATTCTTGGCTGTATGCCATTCTCATTGAAATAGTCTGTGTGCGCAACCTCTCCACCCGTTCAACCCTCAGTGTTCAAGACTGGTGTTTCTCCAAAGCCCTGGAGACAGTTTATGGAACATTAACCTGCTTTTCTGTTGTAGAAAATAAAACCTGTAATTTGTCAGCTAGAGTGCTGGGGAAGAGCTAACAAAGAAGCTGGCTTCATCCCTCTGTATATTCCAGGTGTGGGAGGGCAAAGGTGTGGTGAAGACCGGCAGGGTGATGCTGGGTGAGACCAACCCTGCCGATTCCAAGCCCGGGACCATCAGAGGAGACTTCTGCATCGACGTCAGCAAGTGAGTGTTTTGTGAGGAGCCCTAAACAAGTCAACACTGCAGTTGGTAGCCCAGACATAACTTTTATTTTTCTTCTTCCCACAGGAACATCATCCACGGCAGTGACTCCGTCGAGAGTGCCAACAAGGAGATTTCACTGTGGTTTAAAGATGACGAGCTGGTCCACTACACGAGCTGTGCCGCCAGCTGGCTCTACTGAACACTCGAGGTCCTGCAGCAGTCCTTGCACTGTTTGGAGACCAGGAAACATTTGCCTCAGATTTCCTTTTTTTTGTCCTTCTCCTAGAGGAGAAGAACAGAAGTTCTTCATGCCTCTGTCCTCACATATCCCCTGCCCCTACTCATCATACTGTACTTGGATCTGGTCCCTGCAGATTTGTCTAGTCTGAATTCATTCCTCAGTCCCATTCCTTTAGGAAACATTCCATCAATCCTCACGTACAGTTAATGACTTTGGCTGTCGGTTTTGTTAAACGTGATCTGCTTTCCAATAAAATGCACACAGTACCCACAGACTCTGTTCATTGTTCAGATTACGCCGTCTTTAATGTATGATCCTATGTGACCCGCTTAACTCCAGTGGAAGGGATTAGGTAATGGATGTTTAAATGTGGTGGTTCATATAAGGTGCCAAGCAGGATTGGAGGGAGCATTATCTGAGATTAGGTTTGCTTTCAGATCAGCATTGTGCTGTGATGACATCAGATGACCGTTTTTGGAAGTCTGCCCTTAGATTCCACCTTGTTACTAAATGACCTGTTCATCTAATAAGCAATCAAAATAATTAAAGACACCAACCAATAAAATGGTACATGTGTGCAGTGGTAGTACTGAGATCTGCAGTCCAGATCTGTTGCATGCCAGAGCATTGGCACGTACTCTGCACAATGCATTAATGTATAACTTTAATGCAGCTGATAAAGGGGCAACTTAAACTTGTACAAGCAATTTATTTTCTGAACAGTGTCAGAGCTGCCCCCCCCCTGCAGCCCTGTGACAAACTTGCACCCAATTTCTGCCAAATGTATAAAATCAAGAGTGTAAAGTTGAGTATTTCAACAACTTTGTTTCTGTGTTCACTTAACTACTTTTCACACACTCCTACGACAGCACCATTTAGTGGCACCTCATGTTGCCCTCGTCTCAAATTTGACCCATTATCAAAATGTCATATGGGTTTCTTTTTAACCATATTACACATAAATAACATGGATGTTCCCTACAATGTTGAGTACAATAAATGATCAATATACTTCCATTTACAAAAAATTTAATTGTTTCAAAACAGTATTTGAACTTTGAAATACTCCAGTCTTTTTTTCTTTTCTCCTTCTAATTCATATGTTCTGTGTTTTTGATTCTAAAAAAATAATTTCCTGTAAGAGAGCCATGAATTCCAAAAATAAGTAACAGTAGTGATAAGTTGGTGAGTGGTGCATGGTGGACAAAAGCGTCAGTCAAAAAAAAGGGACAAAAACATTGAAAGTGTTTTCTATTGTGACCTGAGAGGACAAGAAGTGCATGGTTGGTGTGAAGATAACACAAGGGTTAAGGTGGAAACTTTGTTAATATGTGGATATATTCTAATTTCCTTTTTTTTTTTTTTTTTCCTAAATGAGTTGAGCTACTTTGTTTTGGAATCACTACATATAACCATACAGGGCGTACTGCTGCGTTTGGCTGATGAAGATGCAATAGAAACTAAATGTGTAATACTGACACTGCTGGAATGTAACTAAGTACATTTACTCAAGTACAAATCTGAGGTACTTGTACTTTTCTTTTCATGCTACTTTCTACTTCTCCGCTACATTTCAGAGAGAAATATTCTACTTTTTACTCTCCTACATTCATCTGACAGCTTTAGTTACTAGTTATTTTAGTTACTAGTTACTGTAGTTCACTACATTCATTTGACAGCTTTAGTTACTAGTTATTTTAGTTACTAGTTACTTTAGTTACTCCACTACATTTCTCTGACAGCTTTAGTTAATAGTTACTTTAGTTACTCCACTACATTCATCTGACAGCTTTAGTTGCTTTAGTTACTAGTTACTTTAGTTACTCCACTACATTTCTCTGACAGCTTTAGTTACTAGTTACTTTAGTTAATAGTTTTTTTTAGTTACTCCACTACATTCATCTGATAGCTTTAGTTGCTTTAGTTACTAGTTACTTTAGTTACTCCACTACTTTCATCTGACAGCTTTAGTTACTAGTTGCTTTAGTTACTCCACTACATTCATCTGACAGCTTTAGTTACTAGTTACTTTAGTTACTAGTTACTCCACTACATTCATCTGACAACTTTAGTTACTAGTTACTTTAGTTACTCGTTACTTTAGTTACTAGTTACTTTAGTTACTCCACTACATTCCTCTGACTGCTTTAGTTACTAGTTACTTTAGATAATAGTTACTTTAGTTACTCCACTACATTCATCTGACAGCTTTAGTTACTAGTTACTTTAGTTAACCCTCATGTTGTCTTTGGGTCAAACTGATCCGTTTTCAGTTCATTTTTTTCTCACAAAAAATAGGCCCTCGAAATAAGCGCTGAAAATGTCAACATTAAAAATATCAAAAAACTTTGGGAAAAACACCAAAAACATAAAAAAGCACCCACAACATTGAAAAAGTGACAAAAATGTGGGGGAATAATGTTGAAAAAAGGGACCAAAACTTTTATTTTTCATGGTTGACGGGAAGACAACACAAGGGTTAAGACTGTAATTGTCAAAATAGTCCTGCAGTGAAAATATTACTTGAGTAAAAGTGTCACCAGGAACACGTAGTTTAAATGTAGTATTAAAATTCAATTCAATTCAATTCAATTTTATTTATAGTATCAATTCATAACAAACGTTATCTCGAGACACTTTACAGATATTGCAGGTCCAGACCACACTCCAGAACCCACAGGGACCCAACAGTTCTAGTAGTTTCCTCCAGAGCAAGCAACAATGCGACAGTGGCGAGGAAAACTCCCTTTAGGAAGAAACCTCGGACAGACCCAGGCTCTTGGTGGGCGGTGTCTGACGACCGGTTGGGGTTAGAATGAAGAGTGGGAATAACAGTCACAAAAAATAATAGTTTGTAGTAGTTCTTTGTAGTAGTTCATGGCATAGCAGGGCACTGTGCGGCATTACAAGGCACAGCAGGACGTAGCAGGGCACAGCAGAGCTTAGCAGGATGAACACGGCATTGCAAGACGTATAGCGGGACCATGGCGACAGCTGCTACCATGATTTTTGAGCCTCCCTGATCCAAGGAAACATTCTGGGGGGAAAAGAACATAAGGACTCCGGGGAATGACTCCCCAGAGCTAGGTTAGTAACAAGCATTTCTGGGACATGGATGCACACAAATGGAAAGATAGAAAGATAAAAAGATGGAGGAGAGAGGAGCTCAGTGTGTCAAAGGAAGTCCCCCAGCAGTCTAAACTATTACAGCATAACTAAGAGAGACAGGGTAAAGAGAGGAGCCAACCGGATCCCATCCCTCTGTCTAGAGGAGATGGGAAGAGAGAGAGAGATCCATCCCTCTGTCTAGAGGAGGTGGATGAGAGAGAGAGAGAGATATCCATCCCTTTGTCTAAAGGAGATGGGGAGAGAGAGATCCATCCCTCTGTCTAGAGGAGGTGGATGAGAGAGAGAGAGAGAGAGATATCCATCCCTTTGTCTAAAGGAGATGGGGGAGAGAGAGATCCATCCCTCTGTCTAGAGGAGGTGGATGAGAGAGAGAGAGAGAGAGATATCCATCCCTTTGTCTAAAGGAGATGGGGGAGAGAGAGATCCATCCCTCTGTCTAGAGGAGGTGGACAGGAGAGAGAGAGAGAGAGAGAGACATAACCATCCCTCTGTCTAGAGGAGATGGGAAGAGAGAGAGAGATCCATCCCTCTGTCTAGAGGAGGTGGATGAGAGAGAGAGAGAGAGATATCCATCCCTTTGTCTAAAGGAGATGGGGGAGAGAGAGATCCATCCCTCTGTCTAGAGGAGGTGGATGAGAGAGAGAGAGAGAGATATCCATCCCTTTGTCTAAAGGAGATGGGGGAGAGAGAGATCCATCCCTCTGTCTAGAGGAGGTGGACAGGAGAGAGAGAGAGAGAGAGAGAGAGAGAGAGAGAGACATAACCATCCCTCTGCTAGCCCTAACTATAAGCTTTATCAAAGAGGAAAGTCTTAAGCCTACTCTTAAATGTGGAGACGGTGTCTGCCTCCTGAACCCAAACTGGAACCTGGTTCCACAGGAGAGGAGCCTGATAGCTGAACGCTCTGGCTCCCGTTCTACTTTTAGAGACTCTAGGAACCACAAGTAACCCTGCATTCTGGGAGCGTAGTGCTCTGGTGGGGTAGTAAGGTACTATGAGCTCTTTAAGATAAGATGGTGCCTGACCATGAAGAGCTTTGTAGGTGAGAAGAAGGATTTTAAATTCTATTCTGGATTTTACAGGAAGCCAATGCAGAGAAGCTAAAACAGGAGAGATGTGATCTCTTTTCCTGGTTCCTGTCAGAACACGTGCTGCAGCATTCTGGATCAGCTGAAGAGTCTTTATGGATTTATTCGAGCAGCCTGATAATAAAGAATTGCAGTAATCAAGCCTAGAAGTAACAAATGCATGGACTAGTTTTTCTGCATCATTTTTAGACAGGATATTCCTGATTTTTGCAATATTACGTAGGTGAAAAAGGCGATCCTTGAAATTTGCTTTATGTGGGAATTAAAGGACATGTCCTGATCAAAGATAACTCCAAGATTCCTCACAGTGGTGCTGGAGGCCAGAGTGATGCCATCCAGAGTAACTATCTCTTTGGATAATGCGTCACGGAGGTGCTTGGGCCCCAGAGCAATAACTTCAGTTTTATCTGAGTTCAACATTAGAAAATTACAGCTCATCCAGGTTTTAATATCCTGAAGGCACATTTGAAGTTTAGCTAACTGATTAGTTTCATCCGGCTTGATCGATAGATATAATTGAGTATCATCTGCATAACAATGAAAGTTTATGGCGTGTTTCCTGATAATATTGCCTAAAGGAAGCATATATAAAGTGAACAGGATTGGACCGAGCACAGATCCTTGTGGGACTCCATGACTAACTTTGGCGTGCACGGAGGATTCATCGTTAACATGAACAAACTGAGATCGATCTGATAAATAAGACTTAAACCAGCTTAGAGCTGTCCCTTTAATGCCAATTAAATGTTCCAATCTCTGTAATAAGACATGGTGGTCAATGGTATCAAATGCAGCACTAAGATCTAATAACACCAGTACAGAGATAAGTCCTTTGTCTGATGCAATTAGGAGGTCATTAGTAATTTTCACAAGTGCTGTCTCTGTACTATGATTAACTCTAAATCCTGACTGAAAATCCTCATATAAACTGTTGCTATGCAGAAAGTCACACAGCTGTTTGGCGACTACTTTCTCAAGAATCTTAGAGAGAAATGGAAGGTTGGATATAGGTCTATAGTTGGCTAAAACATCTGGATCAAGGTTGGGCTTTTTCAGAAGAGGTTTAATTACAGCTACTTTAAAGTGCTGTGGTACATAGCCTGTTAATAAAGACAGATTGGTTATATCTAGTAGAGAAGTGTTGACTAAGGGTAAAACTTCTTTAAGTAGCCTAGTCGGGATGGGGTCTAAGAGGCAGGTTGATGGTTTAGATGAAGAAATAATTGAATTAAATTGATAAAGATCAAGTGAAGCAAAGCAATCTAAACATATATCTGGTTTTACAGCTGTTTCTGAGGTTCCTGAGTTTAGAGATAAGTCAGTGCCAGTTAAAGGCAGGTCTTGGTGAATTTTGCTTCTAATAGTTATAATTTTATCATTGAAGAACCTCATAAAGTCATTACTACTAAGAGCTATGGGAATACTTGGCTCAGTAGAGCTGTGACCTTCCGTTAGCCTGGCTACAGTACTAAAAAGAAACCTGGGGTTGTTCCTATTTTCCTCTATTAATGACGAGTAGTACGCTGCTCTGGCATTACGGAGGCCCTTCCTATATGTTTTAAGACTATCTTGCCAGATAAAACGAGAACTTTCTAATTTGGTGGAACGCCAAATCTTCTCAAGTTTCCGTGATATTTGCTTTAATTTGCGAGTTTCAGTGTTATACCATGGAGCTAAACGTCTTTGTTTTATTATCTTCTTTGTTAGAGGGGCAACAGAGTTGAGTGTCATTCGCAGCGAGCCTGCTGCACTATCAACAAAATGATCAATTTGGGAGGGACTAACAGCATAGGAGTCCTCCGTTACTTTGTGACTTGGTAATGAATTAAATGCTAATGGAATCACATCCTTAAATTTAGCTACAGCACTATCAGATAGACATCTTGTATAGAAGGTTTTGCCTACTGGCGTGTAGTTCAGCAGTATAAACTCAAAAGTTATCAAACAGTGGTCAGACAGAAAGGGATTCTGTGGGAACACCATTAAATGTTCAATTTCAACACCATAGACCAGAACAAGATCGAGGGTGTGGTTAAAACGGTGAGTCGGGTTATGAACACTTTGACAGAAACCAATAGAATCTAAAAGAGAGATAAACGCAGTACTAAGGCTATCATTCTCATCGTCCACATGAATATTAAAATCCCCTACAATAACAACTTTGTCCGTTTTTAGCACTAAATTTGACAAAAACTCTGCAAATTCAGATAAGAATTCAGAGTATGGACCAGGTGCTCGGTACACTATAACAAATAGAACTGGCTGCAGTGATTTCCAACTTGTGTGTAAAAGACTAAGAACAAGACTTTCAAATGAGTTATAATGTAGTTTAGGTTTAGAGCTGATTAGTAGACTAGAATCGAAGATAGCTGCAACTCCACCTCCTCGGCCTGTGTCTCGAGGAATGTGAGTATTAATATGACTGGGGGGGGTGGCTTCATTCAGACTAACATATTCTCCATCACCCAGCCAGGTTTCAGTAAGACAAAATAGATCAATATTAGAATCTGATATTAATTCATTTACTAGTACACCTTTAGAAGAGAGAGATCTGATGTTTAAGAGTCCACATTTAATTCTCCTATTCTTTTGCACTATTGCACTTGTGGTTTTAATTGTTATGAGGTTTTCATGCACAGCTCCTCCTCTATTTACCTTTGATTTAAATAATTTTAAGGGACGGTGGGCAGACACCGTCACTATGGGATTTTTACTAGATAACTCCTGGAATAAAGGAGCAGAGAAGTGTGTTAGACTACGACTCTGCCTCCAGGTCCCAGCTCTGGATTGTCAGGGATTAGGTCCACTAATAAACTTGTCCAGATTTCTGGAAATAAGAGCTGCTCCATCCCAAGTGGGATGAATGCCGTCTCTCCGAATCAGACCAGGTCTTCCCCAGAAAGACTGCCAGTGATCCACAAAGCCAACATCATTAGCTGGACACCACCTCGATAGCCAGCGGCGAAATGACGACATGCGGCTGTACATGTCATCGTTGGTCAGATTTGGCAGAGGTCCAGAGAAAACTACGGTGTCCGACATTGACTTTGCGTATGTACACACTGATTCAACATTGATCTTGGTGACCTCCGTTTGGCGTAACCGGAGTCATTAACGCCAACGTGAATAACAATCTTGCTGTATTTACGTTTATCCTTCGCCAGCAGTTTCAAATAAGACTCAACGTCGCCCGCTCTGGCCCCCGGGATGCACTTAACTATGGCTGCCGGTGTGATACCCCTACTGGTTTCCACAATAACTGGTTACCGTCATAGACAGTTAAAGAAATAAAAAGGTGTCCGTATGTTGTGTTTACCTAACAGCTGCCGCTGGGCTGCCTGTGGCACCAGATTCGTCGCACAATCACAAACATATCCCTGGCGATTTTCAAATCGTTTCACAAATCTACTGGCGCGAAAATGTTTGTCGTAAGCACCACATCACAACCACCTACAAAAATTAAAGCTCTAAAAACAATATAACTTCGGGTCGAGGTGGTTGCGATCTTGAGGCAAAAAAGAGTTCCCACCACAGTCCGCAGCTTTACGCAGTGAGCTATCATAGCGCCGTAGGAAGTCGCTTCCACTTACCTATCTGTCAACTACGTCAGCAACCAGGTAACATTTTGTTGTGAGCTCATCTACAACAACTGGTTACCTTGCCTTAGTTTATGAAAACCCGATGTTAGTTATCACGTTTCTTTGGTCGCATCTACGGACAAATTGACTACTACTACTTCATCATAGCCACCTACTAAGCTACACATTGTGACTGACACACATTTTAACAGATTGAATAGTCAAATATTGTCGAAATACACAATTGCCAACGAGTCACAGAAAAGTGGTAGCCTAATACACGACGTAATTTGAATGCATGGTGTAATGATTTACAGTCATCGTCTCTCCTTTTGTGTAGCCTATATGGTATGTGATATATATGACATGTCATAGTAGGAAAAGCACAGCTGAAATTGATAACCTTAACGATGGGTCAGTTCCATTAAGTGTCCCTAGTTATTGCAATGAGTCTGCATGCACAACACCTGGCCTCTCCTAACTGTAATGCAGCCATCGTTAAGGTTATCAATTTCAGCTTTGCTTTTTCTATGACATGTCAATGTTTGCTGTGAAAAAGGTTTATTGTTTACTAGGATATCAGCATCGCCTGCCATTATCCTTCTCATAATCGATGTGAGCAATCACTGTGAGGCGATTAATGCATGTGCAGCTCAACTTTTTTCTTCGTCTTTCCTGCAATTGTAGGCCAACTGAGGCGTTATGAATGCGCATTTAGAAGTGTCTTGTAAGGCTATGAATGTGATGTTTGTCAAGTTGTAACGTGCTGTCATATCCTGTCCACAAGAGGCACACTTGGTTAAACCCAGAGAGAAAGTCATATCACTAAAGATGAATAAGGTCATTAAAGAATATCAATAGCTACTGTGCTGTGTCGGAGTTTGATTTCAGAACAACTTGACATCAATTTGGATGGAATGAGTTGATGAAAGACTCATTGAAATGCTTTGTTAATTCGGAGCCAAACTAGGGTAGGTTTTAACACTGTAGGCTACAAGCCTTCATTGAGCAAATCCAGGGATATTGCCATATATCACATACCATATAGGCTACACAAAGGGAGAGACGATGACTGTAAATCATTACACCATGCATTCAAATTACGTCGTGTATTAGGCTACCACTTTTCTGTGACTCGTTGGCAATTGTGTATTTCGACAATATTTGACTATTCAATCTGTTAAAATGTGTGTCAGTCACAATGTGTAGCTTAGTAGGTGGCTATGATGAAGTAGTAGTAGTCAATTTGTCCGTAGATGCGACCAAAGAAACGTGATAACTAACATCGGGTTTTTCATAAACTAAGGCAAGGTAACCAGTTGTTGTAGATGAGCTCACAACAAAATGTTACCTGGTTGCTGACGTAGTTGACAGATAGGTAAGTGGAAGCGACTTCCTACGGCGCTATGATAGCTCACTGCGTAAAGCTGCGGACTGTGGTGGGAACTCTTTTTTTTGCCTCAAGATCGCAACCACCTCGACCCGAAGTTATATTGTTTTTAGAGCTTTAATTTTTGTAGGTGGTTGTGATGTGGTGCTTACTTCGACAAACATTTTCGCGCCAGTAGATTTGTGAAACGATTTGAAAATCGCCAGGGATATGTTTGTGATTGTGCGACGAATCTGGTGCCACAGGCAGCCCAGCGGCAGCTGTTAGGTAAACACAACATACGGACACCTTTTTATTTCTTTAACTGTCTATGACGGTAACCAGTTATTGTGGAAACCAGTAGGGGTATCACACCGGCTTCGCTAACTTCACGTTTCTCAAAATGGAGCTGCCGATAACCAGAGTCGGTTTCTCAGCGGGTGTGTTGCTGAGTGGGGAAAATCTGTTAGAAACGCTAACAGGCTGGTGGCGGTCCGTGGCCTTTGAAACCTTACGGCTAACTCTTCCTCGATCTCGCACAGTCACCCAGTTACTATGTCCTGGCTGCTCAGGAGTTGCCGGGGGACGGCTACCAGAGGCTAACTCAGGCTCAGGCCGGCCCGCGCCGACTACCGGGGGGGGGTTAGCTACAGTAACTAACGACTGGTCTATCATGGTGCGGAAACGGACTTCTAACTCACTAAGCCTCGCCTCCATGTCTATAAATAAACTACACTTGTTACACATACCATTGCCGTTAAAGGACGCAGAGGAGTAACTAAACATCTCACACATCGGACAAGACAAAGCAGGAGAGGGAGACGACATGGCTAACTGCTAAGCTAAAGTCGCTAGCAGCTAAGCTAGAGTATGGTAGCGTTAGCGCTAGCTACCAAGCGTTCAAAACAACTGTTATTTAACGAAAGTAACTGAAAGACGTAAAACAAATGCTTTTGCCTATGCCCCGTTGATGCGAGCTCTAAACGAAGCCAATGTAGTTTAATGCACAACCTTTTCTCAAGTTCCAGTCACTTAACCAGATATGGCTAACAGCTAAGCTAAAGTCGCTTGGCGTTAGCTACCAAGCTTTCGAAAACTGTTTATTTAACGAAAGTCACTGAACATGTAAAGAACTGTGAGTGCTTAGGCAGAACTACTATAAGAATAAGTGTTTAGCGGGCAGTTTGCCGCTGTAATAGCAAAACTAACAAATTGAACTAACGCTAGTATTTTAGCGAGCAGCAACACGCTACCAACACACAAGCACAGGAAACGGAAATGAGTCAGGTACGCTTACCGTGTCCGAAAAGTACTCGATGCAGAACTCTCCTCCCATAGAAAGAGTAAAGGATCCACCCAGCTGTGTGTTTAATGACATCATCATCTCAGCTGGACCTGGAGGCCGGTATCTTGTTGCTAGGTTACCTTATAATAAAACAGCAGATATTATAAACTACATGTGGTTAGTGTGCAGGAATCTTAATGTGGAAAGTAACTAGTAACTAAAGTAACTAGTAACTAAAGCTGTCAGATGAATGTAGTGGAGTAGTTAAAGTAACTATTAACTAAGGTAACTAGTAACTAAAGCTGTCAGATAAATGTAGTGGAGTAGTTAAAGTAACTATTAACTAAGGTAATTAGTAACTAAAGCTGTCAGATAAATGTAGTGGAGTAACTAAAGTAACTATTAACTAAAATAACTAGTAACTAAAGCTGTCAGAGGAATGTAGTGGAGTAACTAAAGTAACTAAAGTAACTAGTAACTAAAGCTGTCAGATGAATGTAGTGGAGTAACTAAAGTAACTAGTAACTAAAGTAACTAGTAACTAAAGCTTTCAGATGAATGTAGTGGAGTAGTTAAAGCAATTATTAACTAAAGTAACCAAGGCACCATACCGCTGTTTACACCCAGGACCAGCTGATTGCGCTGAAACCGAACGGGGCGCCGACCGGAGACCGCAGACCACACCACAGAACACCACAGGAAGTCCTTCCTGCCTGTGGCCATCAAACTTTATAACTCCTCCCTCTAAGTGTCTGACACACACACACACTTAGTGAGTTTGAAACTGGACAATATTATCTGTTTATTATCTGTATTATCTGTTTTGTGCAATAACACCGGCTTGAAATGTGTCCAATACTCTGCTGCTACTATTGATCCATTATTACTGTTCACCATTACAACTCCTTAATTATGTAAATAAAGTATCATAAAAATTGCTTTAACTATGTAAATACCGTATATATCCACACTCCTTATATTTCTTTATTTATATTTCTACTCTGATATTTATATACTCTTTATATACTATATATAACTGTAACACAGAATTTCCCTTCAGGGATCAATAAAATGTTTCTGATTCTGATACTATGACGGTTTTATCACTTTTTTCAACATTGTATAAATCTTTTTTCAACATAACTATACTATACTACTTTCTCTCACTTTTATGTTCTTGACAAGGTGTTGATGGCTCAGTGGATATGATGCCTACCTTTGGTGTGCGAGCACAGAGTCTGAATCTCCTTTTGTCACTCAAACCCTTAGTATACTATGCACTTTTTTTGGCATCACTTTTTCATCACTTTTTTCGACATGCTATATAGTATGACTTTTTTATTACTTTTCGACATACTATACTATGACTTTGTTCGACATACTATACTATGACTTTTATACAACATACTATATTATAACTTTTTTCGACATACTATACTATGACTTTTTTCGACATACTATAGTATGACTTTTTTTGACATGTTATACTATGAATTTTTTTATCACTTTTTCTACATACTATACTATGACTGTTTTATCACTTTTTGACATACTTTACAATGACTGTTTTATCACTTTTTGACATACTATACTATGGCTGTTTTATCACTTTTTAAGACATACTGTACAATGGGTTTTTACAACATACTATATTATGACTTTTTTCAACCTACTATACTATGACTTTTTTGGACATGCTATAGTATGACTTTTTCGACATACTATACAATGACTTTTTCGACATACTATGCTATGACTTTTTATCACTTTTTTGAAATACTATACTATGACGTTTTATCACTTTTTGAAATACTATATTATTACTGTTTTATCACTTTTTGACATACTATACTATGACTTTTACAACATACGTTACTATGCCTGTTTTATCACTTTTTGACATACTATACAATTACTATTTTATCAATTTTCCACATACCATACTATTACTTTTTCAACATACTATACTAGGACTTTTTACATACTATACATGACTGTTTTCGACATATTATAATATTACTGTTTTACCATTTTTTTATTTACTATACTATTACATTTTTCAACATACTATACTATGACTTTTTGACATACTATACTTTGACTGTTTTATCACTTTTTGACTTACTATACTATGACTTTTTCTACATACTATACTATGACTTTTATCAATTTTTGACATACTATACTTTGACTTTTTTTGACAAACTATACTATGACTTTTTTTCAACATGCTATACTATGACTTTTTTATTACTTTTTGACATGCTATACTATGACTTTTTTTATCACTTTTTTGACATACTATAGTATGACTTTTTTTGACATGCTATATTATGACTTTTTTATCACTTTTTGACATACTATACTATGACTGTTTTATAAATTTTGGACATACTATACTATGACTTTTTCTCCATACTATACTATGACTGTTGTATCACTTTTCGAAATACTATACTGTGACGTTTTATCACTTTTCCGACATACTTTACTATGACTTTGTTCTACATACTATACTATGACTTTTTCAACACACTATACTATGACTTTTTATCACTTTTTGACATACTATACTATGGCTGTTTTATCACTTTTAAGACATACTGTACAAAGGGTTTTTACAACATACTATATTATGACTTTTTCAACCTACTATAGTATGACTTTTTGGACATACTATAGTATGACTTTTTTGAAATACTATATTATGACTTGACATACTATACTATGACTTTTTTCGACATACTATACTATGACTGTTTTATCACTTTTTGACATACTATACTATGACTTTTTTCTACATACTATACTATGACTGTTTTATCACTTTTTGACATACTATACTATGACTTTTTTCTACGTACTATACTTTGACTGTTTTATAAATTTTTGACATACTATACTATGACTTTTTATCACTTTTCGACATACTATACTATGACTTTTTACCACTTTCTTGACATACTATACTATGACTTTTTTTGACATGCTATACTGACTTTTTGACATGCTATATTATGACTTTTTTATCACTTTTTGACATACTATACTATGACTGTTTTATAAATTTTGGACATACTATACTATGACTTTTTCTCCATACTATACTATGACTGTTTTATCACTTTTCAACATACTATACTATGACTTTTTATCTCTTTTTGACATACTATACTATGACTGTTTTATAAAAGAATTTTGACATACTATACTATGACTGTTTTATAAAAGAATTTTGACATACTATACTATGACTGTTTTATCACTTTTGACATACTATACTATGACTTTTTCAACATACTATGACTGTTTTATCACTTTATACTATGACTTTTTCCACATACTGTACTTTGATTTTTTCAAGACTTTATCCGACTTACTATACTATACATTTTTGTCACTTCTTTGGACATACTATACTATGATTTTTTCGACATACTATATGTTAGTGTTATCATGTTAGTGCTCATGCGCCAATGTGCGGCCTCCATCTTTCTTCTTCTTTTTGTGATTGTTGGACTTTAAGTCATTTAAACTAACCTCTCTCAAATCATGCTGTTTGGGAGAGTTTTGGAAAGCCACGGCAGCATCGTGCAGCAACTACATGGCCGCTGTTTACACCCAGGACCAGCTGATTGCGCTGAAAGCGAACGGGGCGCCGACCGGAGACCGCAGACCACACCACAGAGCACCACAGGAAGTCCTTCCTGCCTGTGGCCATCAAACTTTATAACTCCTCCCTCTAAGTGTCTGACACACACACACACTTAGTGAGTTTGAAACTGGACAATATTATCTGTTTATTATCTGTATTATCTGTTTTGTGCAATAACACCGGCTTGAAATGTGTCCAATACTCTGCTGCTACTATTGATCCATTATTACTGTTCACCATTACAACTCCTTAATTATGTAAATAAAGTATCATAAAAATTGCTTAAACTATGTAAATACCGTACATATCCACACTCCTTATATTTCTTTATTTATATTTCTACTCTGATATTTATATACTCTTGCAACTGTAACACAGAATTTTCTTCGGGATCAATGAAGTGTTTCTGATTCTGATACTATGACTGTTTTATCACTTTTTCAACATTGTATAAATCTTTTTCAACATAACTATACTATACTACTTTCTCTAAATTTTGTGTATTTGACAAGGTGTTGATGGCTCAGTGGATATGATGCCTACCTTTGGTGTGGGAGCACAGAGTTTGAGTCTCCTTTTGTCACTCAAACCCTTAGTATACTATATACTTTTTTTGGCATCACTTTTTCATCACTTTTTTCGACATGCTATATAGTATGACCTTTTAATCACTTTTTTTGGCATACTATACTATGACTTTTTTCGACAGACTGTTTCATCACTTTATTCATTCTTTAAGCACCTTCTTTTTTGGGAGAATGATGATGTATTTTACACACACCAGGGTTTGAAATTTGCTGCATTACATCAACCAATTGGTCCCTGAGCTAGACACTAACTCACTTTTGTCATATTTTTGGAAATACTAAACTATGACTTTGTATCACTTTGTTTGACATACTATACTATGACTGTTTAATCACTTTTTAAGCCATACTATACTATGACTTTTTTTACATACTATACTACAACTGTTTTATCACATTTTATATATACTATACTATGAATGTTTTATCACTTTTTCATAATATACTATACTATTTTACTAAGACTTTTTTTAACATACATTTTTTCTCGTTTTTTTCAACATGTACTGTACATACTGTACTATGAGTAAATGTACATGAGTTTTGCTTCCTTTTATGACATACTATAATATGACTTTTTTCTACATACTATATTATGACTTTTTTGACATACTATACTATGATTTTTTTCGACATACTATACTGTGACTGTTTTTTTGCTTTTTTCGAAATACTATACTGTGACTTTTTTATCACTTTTTCCGACAAACTATACTATGACTTTAATACAACATACTATACTATGACTTTTTTGAAATACTATAGTATGACTTTCTTTTGACATATTATACTATGACTTTTTTTCGACACACTATACTATGACTTTTTTATCACTTTTTTGACATACTATACTATGACTGTTTTATCAATTTTGTACATACTATACTATGACTTTTTTCCAACATACTTTACTATGACTTTTTTGACGTACTATAGTATGACTTTTTTTTGGCATACCATACTATGACTTTTTTTCGACATACAATACTATGACTTTTTTGATCTACTATACTATGACTTTTTTGACGTACTATAGTATGACTTTTTTTCGACATACTATACAATTACTTTTTTTCGACATAATATACTAGTGGTGGCTGTGGCTCTGTGGTGGAGCGATTGCCTGCCAATTGTAAGGTTGGAGGCTCAATCCCTGGCCCTGCAGTCCCATGTCGAAGTGTCCGTGGGCAAGACAATGAACCCGAGTTTCCCGATGCTGCGCATTGCTATATTATGACTGTCTTGTCAATTTTGACATACTATACTATGACTTTTTTATCGATTTTTGACATTCTATACTATAACTGTTTTATCACTTTTCGACATACTGTACTATGACTTTTTCGACCTACTATACTATGACTTTTTGACGTACTATAGTATGACTTTTTCAACATACTATAATATTAGTTTTACCATTTTTTACATACTATACTATGACTTTGTTTGACATACTATACTATGACTTTTTTCGACATACTATAGTATGACTTTTTTTTGACATGTTATACTATGACTTTTGTCGACATACTATACTATGACTTTTTCCGACCTACTATACTATGACTTTTTTTGACGTACTATACTATGACTTTTTTTTGACATACTATACAATTACTTTTTTTCGACATCCTATGCTAGTGGTGGCAGTGGCTCAGTGGTAGAGTGATTGCCTGCCAATGGGAAGATTGGAGGCTCAATCCCTGGCCCTGCAGTCCCATGTTGAAGTGTCTTTGGGCAAATATACTATGACTTTTTTCTACATACTATACTATGACTGTTTTATCACTTGTTTGACATACTATACTATGACTTTTTTATCAATTTTTTAACATTCTATACTATAACTGTTTTATCACTTTTCGACATACTGTACTATGACTTTTTTCGACCTAATATACTAAGACTTTTTTGACGTACTATACTATGACATTTTTTCGACATACTATACTATGACTTTTTATCACTTTTCGACATACTATACTATGACTTTGTTCGACACACTATACTATGACTTTTTTCGACATACTATACTATGACTTTTTCCGACCTACTATACTATGACTTTTTTTGACGTACTATAGTATGACTTTTTTTTGACATACTATACAATTACTTTTTTTCGACATCCTATGCTAGTGGTGGCAGTGGCTCAGTGGTAGAGTGATTGCCTGCCAATGGGAAGATTGGAGGCTCAATCCTGGCCCTGCAGTCCCATGTTGAAGTGTCTTTGGGCAAATATACTATGACTTTTTCTACATACTATACTATGACTGTTTTATCACTTGTTTGACATACTATACTATGACTTTTTATCAATTTTTAACATTCTATACTATAACTGTTTTATCACTTTTCGACATACTGTACTATGACTTTTTCGACCTAATATACTAAGACTTTTTGACGTACTATACTATGACATTTTTCGACATACTATACTATGACTTTTTATCACTTTTCGACATACTATACTATGACTTTGTTCGACACACTATACTATGACTTTTTCGACATACTATACTATGACTTTTTCCGACCTACTATACTATGACTTTTTTTGACGTAATATAGTATGACTTTTTTTTGACATGTTATACTATGACTTTTTCCGACATACTATACTATGACTTTTTTTGACGTACTATAGTATGACTTTTTTTCGACATACTATACAATTACTTTTTTTCGACATATTATACTAGTGGTGGCTGTGGCTCAGTGGTAGAGTGATTGCCTGCCAATCGGAAGGTTGGAGGCTCAATCCCTGGTCCTGCGGTCCAATGTCGAAGTGTCCTTGGGCAAGACACTGAACCACGAGTTGCCCCCGATGCTGCGCATTGCTATATTATGACTGTCTTATCAATTTTTGACATACTATACTATGACTTTTTATAAATTTTTGACATACTATACTATGACTGTCTTATCAATTTTTGACATACTATACTATGACTTTTTATAAATTTTTTGACATACTATACTATGACTGTCTTATCAATTTTTGACATACTATACTATGACTTTTTTATAAATTTTTGACATACTATACTATGACTGTTTTATCAATTTTTTACATAATATACTATGACTTTTTCTACATACTATACTATGACTGTTTTATCATTTTTGACATACTATACTATGACTTTTTTGACATACTATAGTATGACTTTTATACATACTATACTATGACATTTTTTCAACATACTATACTATGACTTTTGTCGACATACTACACTATGACTTTTTTTGTCATATTATACTATAACTGTTTTATCACTTTTTGACATACTATATACTATGACTTTTTTATCACTTCTTTGACATACTATACTATGACTTTTTTATCCATTTTTTGACATTCTATACTATGACTGTTTAATCACTTTTCGACATACTGTACTCTGACATTTTTTCAACATACTATATTAGTTTTACCATTTTTTGACATACTATACTCTGACATTTTTTCGACATACTACACTATGACTTTTTATTACTTTTCGACATACTATACTATGACGTTGTTCAACATACTATACTATGATTTTTATACAACATACTATAGTATGACTTTTTTCTACATACTATACAATGACTGTTTCATCACTTTTCGACATACTATACTATGACTTTTTTCTACATACTTTACTATGACTTTTTTTCGACATACTATACTATGGCTTTTTTATCACTTTTTCTACATTCTATCCTATGACTTTTTTTTACATGCTATACTATGACTGTTTTATCACTTTTCGACATACTATCCTATGACTTTTTTCTACATACTATACTATGACTGTTTTATCAATTTTTGACATACTATACTATGACTTTTTTCTACATATTTAACAATGACTATTTTATCTATTTTTGACATACTATACTATGACTTTTTTATCACTTTTTGACGTACTATACTATGACTTTTTTTCACATACTACAGTATGACTTTTTTTACATACTATACTATTACTTTTTTCTACATACTCTACTGTGACTTTTTTATCAATTTTTGACATACTATACTATGACTTTTTCTACATACTATACTATAACTGTTTTATAAGTTTTTTATACTATGGCTTTTTTCTACATACTTAACAATGACTAGTTTATCAATTTTCAACATACTATGACTTTTTATCACTTTTTTGACATACTATACTATGACTTTTTTTGACATGCTATACTGACTTTTTTTCGACATACTATAGTATGACTTTTTCGACATACTATACTATGACTTTTTAATCACTTTTTGACGTACTATACTATGACTTTTTTTTGACATGCTATACTATGACTGTTTTATCACTTTTGACATACTATACTATGACTTTTTTCTACATACTATACTATGACTGTTTTATCAATTTTCGACATACTATACAATGACTTCTTTATCAATTTTTTGACATTCTATACTATGACTGTTTTATAAATTTTTTATACTATGGCTTTTTTCTACATACTTAACAATGACTAGTTTATCAATTTTCGACATACTATACTATGACGTTTTTATCACTTTTGACATACTCTCATATGACTTTTTTTTAACATGCTATACTTTGACTTTTTTATCACTTTTCGACATACTATACTATGAATTTTTCTACATACTATACTATGACTGTTTTATCAATTTTTGAAAGACTATACTATGACTTTATTCTACATATTTAACAATGACTATTTTATCTATTTTCGACATACTATACTATGACTTTTTATCACTTTTTGACATACCATACTATGACTTTTTATCACTTTTTCACATACTATACTATGACTGTTTTATCACTTTTGACATACTATACTATGACTTTTTTGTCATGCTATACTGACTTTTTTACATGCAATACTATGACTTTTTTATCACTTTTGACGTACTATACTATGAATTATTTTTGACATGCTATACTATAACTGTTTTATAACTTTTTGACATACTATACTATGAATTTTTTCTACTTACTTAACAATTTTTCGTAATACTATACTATGACTTTTTTTGACATGCTATACTGACTTTTTTTCGACATACTATACAATGATTTTTTTTATAAATGCTATACTATGACTTTTTTCTACATACTATAGTATGATTTTTTTTCGACATACTATACTATGACTTTTTTTAGACATACTTTACTATGACTTTTTTTCGACATGCTAGACTATGACTTTTTTCGACATACTATACAATGATTTTTTTCAACATACTATACTATGACTTTTTTCGACATACTATATTATGACATTTTTCTATATACTATACTATGACTTTTTTATCACTTTTTTGACATACTATACTATGACTTTTTTTGTCATGCTATACTGACTTTTTTTTTACATGCTATATTATGACTTTTTTAATAACTTTTTGACGTACTATACTATGAATTTTTTTGACATGCTATATTATGACTTCTTTATCCCTTTTTTGATGTACTATACTATGACTGTTTTATCAATTTTTGACATACTATACTATGACTTTTTTTCGACATGCTATACTATGGCTTTTTTATCACTTTTTCTACATTCTATCCTATGACTTTTTTTACATGCTATACTATGACTGTTTTATCACTTTTCGACATACTATCCTATGACTTTTTTCTACATACTATACTATGACTGTTTTATCAATTTTTGACATGCTATACTATGACTTTTTTCTACATATTTCTATTTTTTTGACATGCTATACTATGACTTTTTTATCACTTTTTGACATACTATACTATGACTTTTTCTACATACTATACTATGACTGTTTTATCAATTTTTGACTTTTTTTCAACATATTATATTATGATTTGACATACTATTCTATGACTTTTTTTCGACCTACTATAGTATGACTTTTTTTTGAGATACTATACTATGACTTTTTTCTACATACTTTTTTTGTCATGCTATACTGACTTTTTTTTACATGCTATACTATGACTTTTTAATCACTTTTTGACGTACTATACTATGACTTTTTTTTGACATGCTATACTATGACTGTTTTGACACTGTTCTGACTTTTTTTTAATATACTATAGTAAGACTTTTTTTGACATGCTATACTATGACTTTTTTTATCACTTTTTGACGTACAATACTATGACTGTTTTATCACTTTTTGACATACTATATACTATGACTTTTTTCTACATACTAAACTATGACTGTTTTATCAATTTTTTATACTATGAATTTTTTCTACTTACTTAACAATTTTTCATAATATTATACTATGACTTTTTTGACATGCTATACTGACTTTTTTCGACATACTATAGTATGAGTTTTTTCACATACTATACAATGATTTTTTTGCATATTATATTATGACTTTTTTGTCATGCTATACTTTGACTTTTTATCACTTTTTGACATACTATCCTATGACTTTTTCTACATACTATACTATGACTGTTTTATCAATTTTTGAAAGACTATACTATGACTTTATTCTACATATTTAACAATGACTATTTTATCTATTTTCGACATACTATACTATGACTTTTTATCACTTTTTTGACATACTATACTATGACTTTTTCGCCATACTATTGTATCACTTTTGACATACCATACTATGACTTTTTATCACTTTTTACATACTATACTATGACTGTTTTATCACTTTTTGACATACTATACTATGACTTTTTTGTCTTGCTATACTGACTTTTTTACATGCAATACTATGACTTTTTTATCACTTTTTGACGTACTATACTATGAATTATTTTAGACATGCTCTACTATAACTGTTTTATCACTTTTTGACATACTATACTATGAATTTTTCTACTTACTTAACAATTTTCGTAATACTATAATATGACTTTTTTTGACATGCTATACTGACTTTTTTTCGACATACTATAGTATGATTTTTTTTCGACATACTATACTATGACTTTTTTAGACATACTTACTATGACTTTTTTTCGACATGCTATACTATGACTTTTTCGACATACTATACAATGATTTTTTCAACATACTATACTATGACATTTTTCTAAATACTATACTATAACTTTTTATCACTTTTTGACATACTATACTATGACTTTTTGTCATGCTATACTGACTTTTTTTTACATGCTATATTATGACTTTTTATCACTTTTTGACGATACTATACTATGAACTTTTTTGACATGCTATACTATAACTGTTTTATCACTTTTTGACATACTATACTATGACTTTTTTCTACATACTATTCTATGACTGTATTATCAATTTTGACATACTATACTATGACTTCTTTATCACTTTTTTGATCTACTATACTATGACTGTTTTATCACTTTTAGACATACTATACTATGACTTTTTCTACATACTATACTTTGACTGTTTTATAAATTTTGACATACTATACTATGACTTCTTTATCACTTTTGATGTACTATACTATGACTGTTTTATCACTTTTTGACATACTATACTATGACTTTTTGTCATGCTATACTGACTTATTTTTAAATGCTATATTATGACTTTTTTATCACTTTGACGTACTATACTATGACTTTTTCTACATACTATACTATGACTGTATTATCAATTTTTGACATACTATACTATGACTTCTTTATCACTTTTTGATGTACTATACTATGACTGTTTTATCACTTTTGACGTACTATACTATGACTTTTTTTACATGCTATACTATGACTGTTTCATCACTTTTTGACATACTATACTATGACTTTTTCTACATACTATACTATGACTTTTTCGACATGCTATACTATGACTTTTTTATCACTTTTTCTACATACTATCCTATGACTTTTTTTACATGCTATACTATGACTGTTTTATCACTTTTCGACATACTATACTATGACTTTTTCTACATATTTAACAATGACTATTTTATCTATTTTCGACATACTATACTATGACTTTTTTATCACTTTTTGACGTACTATACTATGACTTTTTTCACATACTATAGTATGACTTTTTACATACTATACTATTACTTTTTCTACATACTCTACTGTGACTTTTTATCAATTTTGACATACTATACTATGACTTTTTCTACATACTATACTATAACTGTTTTATAAATTTTTATACTATGGCTTTTTCTACATACTTAACAATGACTAGTTTATCAATTTTCAACATACTATGACGTTTTATCACTTTTTGACATACTATACTATGACTTTTTTGACATGCTATACTGACTTTTTTTTCACATACTATAGTATGACTTTTCGACATACTATACTATGACTTTTAATCACTTTTGACGTACTATACTATGACTTTTTTGACATGCTATACTATGACTGTTTTATCACTTTTGACATACTATACTATGACTTTTTCTACATACTATACTATGACTGTTTTATCAATTTTCGACATACTATACAATGACTTCTTTATCAATTTTTGACATTCTATACTATGACTGTTTTATAAATTTTTTATACTATGGCTTTTTCTACATACTTAACAATGACTAGTTTATCAATTTTCGACATACTATACTATGACGTTTTTATCACTTTTTGACATACTCTCATATGACTTTTTTTTAACATGCTATACTATGACTTTTTATCACTTTTCGACATACTATACTATGAATTTTTCTACATACTATACTATGACTGTTTTATCAATTTTGAAAGACTATACTATGACTTTATTCTACATATTTAACAATGACTATTTTATCTATTTTCGACATACTATACTATGACTTTTTATCACTTTTTGACATACCATACTATGACTTTTTTATCACTTTTTCACATACTATACTATGACTGTTTTATCACTTTTGACATACTATACTATGACTTTTTTGTCATGCTATACTGACTTTTTACATGCAATACTATGACTTTTTTATCACTTTTGACGTACTATACTATAAATTATTTTTGACATGCTATACTATAACTGTTTTATAACTTTTGACATACTATACTAAGAATTTTTCTACTTACTTAACAATTTTTCGTAATACTATACTATGACTTTTTTGACATGCTATACTGACTTTTTCGACATACTATACAATGATTTTTTTATAAATGCTATACTATGACTTTTTCTACATACTATAGTATGATTTTTTTTCGACATACTATACTATGACTTTTTTTAGACATACTTTACTATGACTTTTTTTCGACATGCTAGACTATGACTTTTTTCGACATAATATACAATGATTTTTTTCAACATACTATACTATGACTTTTTTCGACATACTATATTATGACATTTTTCTACATACTATACTATGACTTTTTTTTACATGCTATACTATGACTGTTTCATCACTTTTCGACATACTATACTATGACTTTTTTCTACATACTTTACTATGACTTTTTTTCGACATGCTATACTATGGCTTTTTTATCACTTTTTCTACATTCTATCCTATGACTTTTTTTTACATGCTATACTATGACTGTTTTATCACTTTTCGACATACTATCCTATGACTTTTTTCTAAATACTATACTATGACTGTTTTATCAATTTTTGACATACTATACTATGACTTTTTCTACATATTTAACAATGACTATTTTATCTATTTTCGACATACTATACTATGACTTTTTATCACTTTTGACGTACTATACTATGACTTTTTTCACATACTATAGTATGACTTTTTTACATACTATACTATTACTTTTTCTACATACTCTACTGTGACTTTTTTATCAATTTTTGACATACTATACTATGACTTTTTTCTACATACTATACTATAACTGTTTTATAAATTTTTTATACTATGGCTTTTTTCTACATACTTAACAATGACTAGTTTATCAATTTTCAACATACTATGACGTTTTTATCACTTTTTTGACATACTATACTATGACTTTTTTTGACATGCTATACTGACTTTTTTTCGACATACTATAGTATGACTTTTTCGACATACTATACTATGACTTTTTAATCACTTTTTGACGTACTATACTATGACTTTTTTTTGACATGCTATACTATGACTGTTTTATCACTTTTTGACATACTATACTATGACTTTTTTCTACATACTATACTATGACTGTTTTATCAATTTTCGACATACTATACAATGACTTCTTTATCAATTTTTTGACATTCTATACTATGACTGTTTTATAAATTTTTTATACTATGGCTTTTTTCTACATACTTAACAATGACTAGTTTATCAATTTTCGACATACTATACTATGACGTTTTTATCACTTTTTTGACATACTCTCATATGACTTTTTTTTTTAACATGCTATACTATGACTTTTTTATCACTTTTCGACATACTATACTATGAATTTTTTCTACATACTATACTATGACTGTTTTATCAATTTTTGAAAGACTATACTATGACTTTATTCTACATATTTAACAATGACTATTTTATCTATTTTCGACATACTATACTATGACTTTTTTATCACTTTTTGACATACCATACTATGACTTTTTATCACTTTTTCACATACTATACTATGACTGTTTTATCACTTTTGACATACTATACTATGACTTTTTTGTCATGCTATACTGACTTTTTTACATGCAATACTATGACTTTTTATCACTTTTTGACGTACTATACTATGAATTATTTTTGACATGCTATACTATAACTGTTTTATAACTTTTTGACATACTATACTATGAATTTTTCTACTTACTTAACAATTTTTCGTAATACTATACTATGACTTTTTTGACATGCTATACTGACTTTTTCGACATACTATACAATGATTTTTTTATAAATGCTATACTATGACTTTTTTCTACATACTATAGTATGATTTTTTCGACATACTATACTATGACTTTTTCGACATACTTTACTATGACTTTTTTCGACATGCTAGACTATGACTTTTTCGACATACTATACAATGATTTTTCAACATACTATACTATGACTTTTTCGACATACTATATTATGACATTTTTCTACATACTATACTATGACTTTTTTTTACATGCTATACTATGACTGTTTCATCACTTTTCGACATACTATACTATGACTTTTTTCTACATACTTTACTATGACTTTTTTTCGACATGCTATACTATGGCTTTTTTATCACTTTTTCTACATTCTATCCTATGACTTTTTTTACATGCTATACTATGACTGTTTTATCACTTTTCGACATACTATCCTATGACTTTTTTCTACATACTATACTATGACTGTTTTATCAATTTTTGAAATGCTATACTATGACTTTTTTCTACATATTTCTATTTTTTTGACATGCTATACTATGACTTTTTTATCACTTTTTGACATACTATACTATGACTTTTTCTACATACTATACTATGACTGTTTTATCAATTTTTGACTTTTTTCAACATATTATATTATGATTTGACATACTATTCTATGACTTTTTTCGACCTACTATAGTATGACTTTTTTTTGAGATACTATACTATGACTTTTTCTACATACTTTTTTGTCATGCTATACTGATTTTTTTACATGCTATACTATGACTTTTTAATCACTTTTTGACGTACTATACTATGACTTTTTTGACATGCTATACTATGACTGTTTTGACACTGTTCTGACTTTTTTTTAATATACTATAGTAAGACTTTTTTTGACATGCTATACTATGACTTTTTTTATCACTTTTTGACGTACAATACTATGACTGTTTTATCACTTTTTGACATACTATATACTATGACTTTTTTCTACATACTAAACTATGACTGTTTTATCAATTTTTTATACTATGAATTTTTTCTACTTACTTAACAATTTTTCATAATATTATACTATGACTTTTTTTGACATGCTATACTGACTTTTTTTCGACATACTATAGTATGAGTTTTTTTCGACATACTATACAATGATTTTTTTTTGGCATATTATATTATGACTTTTTTTGTCATGCTATACTTTGACTTTTTTATCACTTTTTTGACATACTCTCCTATGACTTTTTTCTACATACTATACTATGACTGTTTTATCAATTTTTGAAATACTATACTATGATTTTATTCTACATATTTAACAATGACTATTTTATCTATTTTCGACATACTATACTATGACTTTTTTATCACTTTTTTGACGTACTATACTATGACTTTTTTCGCCATACTATTGTATCACTTTTTGACATACCATACTATGACTTTTTTATCACTTTTTTGACGTACTATACTATGACTTTTTTCGCCATACTATTGTATCACTTTTTGACATACCATACTATGACTTTTTTATCACTTTTTTCACATACTATACTATGACTGTTTTATCACTTTTTGACATACTGTACTATGACTTTTTTTGTCTTGCTATACTGACTTTTTTTTACATGCAATACTATGACTTTTTTTATCACTTTTTGACGTACTATACTATGAATTATTTTAGACATGCTCTACTATAACTGTTTTATCACTTTTTGACATACTATACTATGAATTTTTTCTACTTACTTAACAATTTTTCGTAATACTATAATATGACTTTTTTTGACATGCTATACTGACTTTTTTTCGACATACTATAGTATGATTTTTTTTCGACATACTATACTATGACTTTTTTTAGACATACTTTACTATGACTTTTTTTCGACATGCTAGACTATGACTTTTTTCGACATACTATACAATGATTTTTTTCAACATACTATACTATGACATTTTTCTAAATACTATACTATAACTTTTTTATCACTTTTTTGACATACTATACTATGACTTTTTTGTCATGCTATACTGACTTTTTTTTTACATGCTATATTATGACTTTTTATCACTTTTTGACGTACTATACTATGAACTTTTTTGACATGCTATACTATAACTGTTTTATCACTTTTGACATACTATACTATGACTTTTTCTACATACTATACTATGACTGTATTATCAATTTTTGACATACTATACTATGACTTCTTTATCACTTTTTTGATCTACTATACTATGACTGTTTTATCACTTTTAGACATACTATACTATGACTTTTTTCTACATACTATACTTTGACTGTTTTATAAATTTTTGACATACTATACTATGACTTCTTTATCACTTTTTGATGTACTATACTATGACTGTTTTATCACTTTTTTGACATACTATACTATGACTTTTTTGTCATGCTATACTGACTTTTTTTTACATGCTATATTATGACTTTTTTTATCACTTTTTGACGTACTATACTATGACTTTTTTCTACATACTATACTATGACTGTATTATCAATTTTTGACATACTATACTATGACTTCTTTATCACTTTTTGATGTACTATACTATGACTGTTTTATCACTTTTAGACATACTATACTATGACTTTTTCTACATACTATACTTTGACTGTTTTATAAATTTTGACATACTATACTATGACTTCTTTATCACTTTTTTGATGTACTATACTATGACTGTTTTATCACTTTTTGACATACTATACTATGACTTTTTGTCATGCTATACTGACTTTTTTACATGCTATATTATGACTTTTTTATCAATTTTTGACATACTATACTATGACTTTTTTCTACATACTATACTATGACTGTATTATCAATTTTTGACATACTATACTATGACTTCTTTATCACTTTTTGATGTACTATACTATGACTGTTTTATCACTTTTTGACATACTTTACTATGACTTTTGTCATGCTATACTGACTTTTTTTACATGCTATATTATGACTTTTTATCACTTTTGACGTACTATACTATGAATTTTTTTGATATGCTATACTATAACTGTTTTATCACTTTTGACATACTATACTATGACTTTTTCTACATACTATACTATGACTGTATTATCAATTTTTGACATACTATACTATGACTTCTTTATCACTTTTGATGTACTATACTATGACTGTTTTATCACTTTTAGACATACTATACTATGACTTTTTCTACATACTATACTATGACTGTTTTATCACTTTTAGACATACTATACTATGACTTTTTTACATACTATACTATGACTGTTTTATCAATTTTTGACATACTATACTATGACTTTTTCTACATACTTAACAATGACTATTTTATCAATTTTCTACATACTATACTATGACTTTTTCAACATATTATATTATGACTTGACGTACTATACTATGACTTTTTTCGTCATACTATAGTAAGACTTTATTTGACATACTATACTATGACTTTTTTCTACATACTTAACAATGACTATTTTATCAATTTCTGACATACTATACTATAACTTTTTTAACACTTTTTTGACATACTATCCCATGCTATACTGACTTTTTTCGACATACTATAGTATGACTTTTTTTTGACATACTATATTATGACTTTTTTTTCGATATATTATACTATGACTTTTTTTAGACATACTATACTATGACTTTTTTCGACATACTATATTATGACTTGACATACTATACTATGACTGTTTTATCACTTATTGACATACTATACTATGACTTTTTTTGACATGCTATACTATGACTTTTTTTGTCACTTTTTGACATACTATACTATGACTTTTTCTACATACTATACTATGACTGTTTTATCAATTTTTATACTATGACTTTTTCTACATACTTAACAATGACTATTTTATCTATTTTAGACATACTATACTATGACTTTTTTGACATACTATATTAAGTATTTTTTTTCGACATATTATATTATGACTTTTTTGTCATGCTATAATGACTTTTTTGACATGCTATAATTTGACTTTTTTTATCACTTTTTGACGTACTATACTATGACTTTTTTTGACATGCTATACTATGACTATTTTATCACTTTTCGACATACTATACTATGACTTTTTTCTACATACTATACTATGACTGTTTTATCAATTTTTGACTTTTTTTCAACATATTATATTATGACTTGACATACTATTCTATGAATTTTTCGACCTACTATAGTATGACTTTTTTAGATACTATACTATGACTTTTTCTACATACTTTTTTGTCATGCTATACTGACTTTTTTTACATGCTATACTATGACTTTTTAATCACTTTTGACATACTATACTATGACTTTTTTGACATGCTATACTATGACTGTTTTGACACGCTAAACTGACTTTTTTTTAATATACTATAGTAAGACTTTTTTTGACATGCTATACTATGACTTTTTTTATCACTTTTTGACGTACTATACTATGACTGTTTTATCACTTTTCGACATACTATCCTATGACTTTTTTCTACATACTATACTATGACTGTTTTATCAATTTTTGACATACTATACAATGACTTTTTTCTACATATTTAACAATGACTATTTTATCTATTTTCGAAATACTATACTATGACTTTTTTTTATCACTTTTTGACGAACTATACTATGACTTTTTGACATACTGTATTATGACTTGACACACTATACTATGACTTTTTTGACATACTATAGTATGACTTTTTTACATACTATACTATTACTTTTTCTACATACTATACTATGACTGTTTTGTCAATTTTTTATACTATGACTTTTTCTACATATTTAACAATGACTATTTTATCTATTTTCGACATACTATACTATGACTTTTTTATCACTTTTTGACGTACTATACTATGAATTTTTTGACATACTATATTATGACTTGACACACTATACTATGACTTTTTTGACATACTATACTATTACTTTGTCTACATGCTATACTATAACTGTTTTATCACTTTTTGACATACTATACTATGACTTTTTTCTACATACTATACTGTGACTGTTTTATCAATTTTGACATACTATACTATGACTTCTTTATCACTTTTTGATGTACTATAATATGACTGTTTTATCACTTTTCGACATACTATCCTATGACTTTTTCTACATACTATACTATGACTGTTTTATCAATTTTGACATACTATACTATGACTTTTTCTACATATTTAACAATGACTATATTATCTATTTTCGACATACTATACTATGACTTTTTATCACTTTTTGTTGAACTATACTATGACTTTTTTGACATACTATTTTATGACTTGACACACTATACTATGACTTTTTGACATACTATAGTATGACTTTTTACATACTATACTATTACTTTTTCTACATACTATAATATGACTGTTTTATCAATTTTTATACTATGGCTTTTTTCTACATACTTAACAATGACTAGTTTATCAATTTTCAACATACTATGACGTTTTTATCACTTTTTGACATACTATCCTATGACTTTTCTTGACATGCTATACTGACTTTTTTTCGACATACTATAGTATGTCTTTTTTCGACATACTATAGTATGACTTTATTCGACATACTATACTATGACTTTTTAATCACTTTCTTACATACTATACTATGACTTTTTTCTACATACTATACTATGACTGTTTTATCAATTTTTGACTTTTTTTCAACATATTATATTATGACTTGACATACTATTCTATGACTTTTTTCGACCTACTATAGTATGACTTTTTTTTAGATACTATACTATGACTTTTTCCTACATACTTTTTTTGTCATGCTATACTGACTTTTTTTTTACATGCTATACTATGACTTTTTAATCACTTTTTGACGTACTATACTATGACTTTTTTTTGACATGCTATACTGTGACTGTTTTGACATGCTATACTGACTTCTTTTTAATATACTATAGTAAGACTTTTTTTGACATGCTATACTATGACTTTTTTTATCACTTTTTGACGTACTATACTATGACTGTTTAATCACTTTTTACATACTATATACTATGACTTTTTCTACATACTATACTATGACTGTTTTATAAATTTTTTTATACTCTGAATTTTTTTCTACTTACTTAACAATTTTTGTAATACTATACTATGACTTTTTGACATGCTATACTGACTTTTTTTCGACATACTATAGTATAACTTTTTTTCGACATACTATACAATGATTTTTTTAAATGCTATACTATGACTTTTTTTTGACATACTATAGTATGATTTTTTCAACATACTATACTATGACTTTTTTCTACATACTATACTATGACTTTTTTATCACTTTTTTGACATACTATACTATGACTTTTTTTGTGATGCTATACTGACTTTTTTTTACATGCTATATTATGACTTTTTTATCACTTTATGACGTACTATACTATGAATTTTTTTTGACATGCTATACTATAACTGTTTTATCACTTTTTGACATACTATACTATGACTTTTTTCTACATACTATACTATGACTGTTTTATCAATTTTTGACATACTATACTATGACTTTTTCTACATACTTAACGATGACTATTTTATCAATTTTCTACATACTATACTATGACTTTTTTCAACATATTATATTATGACTTTACGTACTATACTATGACTTTTTTCGACATACTATAGTATGACTTTTTTGACATACTATACTATGACTTTTTCTACATACTATACTATGACTGTATTATCAATTTTGACATACTATACTATGACTTTTTTCTACATACTATACTATGACTGTTTTATCAATTTTTGACATACTATACTATGACTTTTTCTACATACTTAACAATGACTATTTTATCAATTTTCTACATACTATACTATGACTTTTTCAACATATTATATTATGACTTGACATACTATACTATGACTTTTTCGTCATACTATAGTAAGACTTTTTTTGACATACTATACTATGACTTTTTCTACATACTTAACAATGACTATTTTATCAATTTCTGACATACTATACTATGACTTTTTAACACTTTTTTGACATACTATCCCATGCTATACTGACTTTTTCGACATACTATACTATGACTTTTTGACATACTATATTATGACTTTTTTTTCGATATATTATACTATGACTTTTTAGACATACTATACTATGACTTTTTCGACATACTATATTATGACTTGACATACTATACTATGACTGTTTTATCACTTATTGACATACTATACTATGACTTTTTTTGACATGCTATACTATGACTTTTTTTGTCACTTTTTGACATACTATACTATGACTTTTTTCTACATACTATACTATGACTGTTTTATCAATTTTTTATACTATGACTTTTTTCTACATACTTAACAATGACTATTTTATCTATTTTAGACATACTATACTCTGACTTTTTTATCACTTTTTCGACATACTATAGTATGACTTTTGACATACTATACTATTACTTTTTTTCGACATATTATATTATGACTTTTTTGTCATGCTATAATGACTTTTGACATGCTATAATTTGACTTTTTATCACTTTTTGACGTACTATACTATGACTTTTTGACATGCTATACTATGACTATTTTATCACTTTTGACATACTATACTATGACTTTTTCTACATACTATACTATGACTGTTTTATCAATTTTTGACTTTTTTCAACATATTATATTATGACTTGACATACTATTCTATGAATTTTTTTCGACCTACTATAGTATGACTTTTTTTAGATACTATACTATGACTTTTTTCTACATACTTTTTTGTCATGCTATACTGACTTTTTACATGCTATACTATGACTTTTTAATCACTTTTGACATACTATACTATGACTTTTTTGACATGCTATACTATGACTGTTTTGACACGCTAACTGACTTTTAATATACTATAGTAAAACTTTTTGACATGCTATACTATGACTTTTTATCACTTTTTGACGTACTATACTATGACTGTTTTATCACTTTTCGACATACTATACTATGACTTTTTCTATACTATACTATGACTGTTTTATCAATTTTTGACATACTATACATGACTTTTTCTACATATTTAACAATGACTATTTTATCTATTTTCAAATACTATACTATGACTTTTTTATCACTTTTGACAACTATACTATGACTTTTTGACATACTATATTATGACTTGACACACTATACTATGACTTTTTTGACATACTATAGTATGACTTTTTTACATACTATACTATTACTTTTTCTACATACTATACTATGACTGTTTTATCAATTTTTTATACTATGACTTTTTCTACATATTTAACAATGACTATTTTATCTATTTTCGACATACTATACTATGACTTTTTTATCACTTTTTGACATACTATACTATGATTTTTTTGACATACTATATTATGACTTGACACACTATACTATGACTTTTTGACATACTATACTATGACTTTTTACATACTATACTATTACTTTTGTCTACATGCTATACTATAACTGTTTTATCACTTTTGACATACTATACTATGACTTTTTCACATACTATACTGTGACTGTTTTATCAATTTTGACATACTATACTATGACTTCTTTATCACTTTTTGATGTACTATAATATGACTGTTTTATCACTTTTCGACATACTATACTATGACTTTTTCTACATACTATACTATGACTGTTTTATCAATTTTTGACATACTATACTATGACTTTTTTCTACATATTTAACAATGACTATATTATCTATTTTCGACATACTATACTATGACTTTTTATCACTTTTTGTTGAACTATACTATGACTTTTTTGACATACTATTTTATGACTTGACATACTATACTATGACTTTTGACATACTATACTATGACTTTTTACATACTATACTATGACTTTTTTCTACATACTATACTATGACTGTTTTATCAATTTTATACTATGGCTTTTTCTACATACTTACAATGACTAGTTTATCAATTTTCAACATACTATGACGTTTTTATCACTTTTTGACATACTATACTATGACTTTTTTGACATGCTATACTGACTTTTTTCGACATACTATAGTATGTCTTTTTTCGACATACTATACTATGACTTTTTTGACATACTATACTATGACTTTTAATCACTTTTTACATACTATACTATGACTTTTTCTACATACTATACTATGACTGTTTTATCAATTTTGACTTTTTCAACATATTATATTATGACTTGACATACTATTCTATGACTTTTTTCACCTACTATAGTATGACTTTTTTAGATACTATACTATGACTTTTTCTACATACTTTTTTGTCATGCTATACTGACTTTTTTTTTACATGCTATACTATGACTTTTAATCACTTTTTGACGTACTATACTATGACTTTTTTGACATGCTATACTATGACTGTTTTGACATGCTATACTGACTTCTTTTAATATACTATAGTAAGACTTTTTTGACATGCTATACTATGACTTTTTATCACTTTTGACGTACTATACTATGACTGTTTAATCACTTTTTGACATACTATATACTATGACTTTTTCTACATACTATACTATGACTGTTTTATAAATTTTTATACTCTGAATTTTTCTACTTACTTAACAATTTTTGTAATACTATACTATGACTTTTTGACATGCTATACTGACTTTTTCGACATACTATAGTATAACTTTTTTCGACATACTATACAATGATTTTTATAAATGCTATACTATGACTTTTTTGACATACTATACTATGATTTTTTCAACATACTATACTATGACTTTTTCTACATACTATACTATGACTTTTTATCACTTTTTGACATACTATACTATGACTTTTTGTGATGCTATACTGACTTTTTTTTACATGCTATATTATGACTTTTTTATCACTTTATGACATACTATACTATGAATTTTTTGACATGCTATACTATAACTGTTTTATCACTTTTTGACATACTATACTATGACTTTTTTCTACATACTATACTATGACTGTTTTATCAATTTTGACATACTATACTATGACTTTTTCTACATACTGATGACTATTTTATCAATTTTCTACATACTATACTATGACTTTTTCAACATATTATATTATGACTTTACGTACTATACTATGACTTTTTCGACATACTATAGTATGACTTTTTGACATACTATACTATGACTTTTTCTACATACTCTACTATGACTGTATTATCAATTTTGACATACTATACTATGACTTTTTCTACATACTATACTATGACTGTTTTATCAATTTTGACATACTATACTATGACTTTTTCTACATACTTAACAATGACTATTTTATCAATTTTCTACATACTATACTATGACTTTTTTCAACATATTATATTATGACTTGACGTACTATACTATGACTTTTTCGACATACTATAGTAAGACTTTATTTGACATACTATACTATGACTTTTTCTACATACTTAACAATGACTATTTTATCAATTTCTGACATACTATACTATAACTTTTAACACTTTTTGACATACTATCCCATGCTATACTGACTTTTTCGACATACTATACTATGACTTTTTTTGACATACTATATTATGACTTTTTTCGATATATTATACTATGACTTTTTAGACATACTATACTATGACTTTTTCGACATACTATATTATGACTTGACATACTATACTATGACTGTTTTATCACTTATTGACATACTATACTATGACTTTTTTGACATGCTATACTATGACTTTTTTATCACTTTTGACATACTATACTATGACTTTTTCTACATACTATACTATGACTGTTTTATCAATTTTTATACTATGACTTTTTCTACATACTTAACAATGACTATTTTATCTATTTTAGACATACTATACTATGACTTTTTATCACTTTTTCGACATACTATAGTATGACTTTTTGACATACTATATTATTACTTTTTGACATATTATATTATGACTTTTTTGTCATGCTATAATGACTTTTTGACATGCTATAATTTGACTTTTTATCACTTTTGACGTACTATACTATGACTTTTTTTGACATGCTATACTATGACTATTTTATCACTTTTGACATACTATACTATGACTTTTTCTACATACTATACTATGACTGTTTTATCAATTTTTGACTTTTTTCAACATATTATATTATGACTTGACATACTATTCTATGAATTTTTCGACATACTATAGTATGACTTTTTTAGATACTATACTATGACTTTTTCTACATACTTTTTTGTCATGCTATACTGACTTTTTTTACATGCTATACTATGACTTTTTAATCACTTTTGACATACTATACTATGACTTTTTTGACATGCTATACTATGACTGTTTTGACACGCTAAACTGACTTTTTTAATATACTATAGTAAGACTTTTTTGACATGCTATACTATGACTTTTTTATCACTTTTGACGTACTATACTATGACTGTTTTATCACTTTTCGACATACTATCCTATGACTTTTTCTACATACTATACTATGACTGTTTTATCAATTTTGACATACTATACTATGACTTTTTCTACATATTTAACAATGACTATTTTATCTATTTTGAAATACTATACTATGACTTTTTTATCACTTTTTGACGAACTATACTATGACTTTTTGACATACTGTATTATGACTTGACACACTATACTATGACTTTTTTGACATACTATAGTATGACTTTTTACATACTATACTATTACTTTTTCTACATACTATACTATGACTGTTTTGTCAATTTTTATACTATGACTTTTTCTACATATTTAACAATGACTATTTTATCTATTTTCGACATACTATACTATGACTTTTTATCACTTTTGACGTACTATACTATGATTTTTTTGACATACTATATTATGACTTGACACACTATACTATGACTTTTTGACATACTATAGTATGACTTTTTTTACATACTATACTATTACTTTTGTCTACATGCTATACTATAACTGTTTTATCACTTTTTGACATACTATACTGACTTTTTTCTACATACTATACTATGACTGTTTTATCAATTTTGACATACTATACTATGACTTCTTTATCACTTTTTTGATGTACTATAATATGACTGTTTTATCACTTTTCGACATACTATCCTATGACTTTTTCTACATACTATACTATGACTGTTTTATCAATTTTGACATACTATACTATGACTTTTTCTACATATTTAACAATGACTATATTATCTATTTTCGACATACTATACTATGACTTTTTATCACTTTTGTTGAACTATACTATGACTTTTTTGACATACTATTTTATGACTTGACACTATACTATGACTTTTTTGACATACTATACTATGACTTTTTACATACTATACTATTACTTTTTCTACATACTATACTATGACTGTTTTATCAATTTTGACTTTTTTTCAACATATTATATTATGACTTGACATACTATACTATGACTTTTTTCGACATACTATACTATGACTTTTTTACATACTATACTATGACTTTTTCCTACATACTTTTTTGTCATACTATACTGACTTTTTTTACATACTATACTATGACTTTTTAATCACTTTTGACATACTATACTATGACTTTTTTGACATACTATACTATGACTGTTTTGACATACTATACTGACTTCTTTTAATATACTATAGTATGACTTTTTGACATGCTATACTATGACTTTTTATCACTTTTGACGACTATACTATGACTGTTTAATCACTTTTTGACATACTATATACTATGACTTTTTCTACATACTATACTATGACTGTTTTATCACTTTTCGACATACTATACTATGACTTTTTCTACATACTATACTATGACTGTTTTATCAATTTTGACATACTATACTATGACATTTTTCTACATTTAATTAATGACTATATTATCTATTTTCGACATACTATACTATGACTTTTTATCACTTTTTGTTGAACTATACTATGACTTTTTTGACATACTATTTTATGACTTGACATACTATACTATGACTTTTTTGACATACTATACTATGACTTTTACATACTATACTATGACTTTTTCTACATACTATACTATGACTGTTTTATCAATTTTTGACTTTTTCAACATATTATATTATGACTTGACATACTATTCTATGACTTTTTCGACCTACTATAGTATGACTTTTTTAGATACTATACTATGACTTTTTCCTACATACTTTTTTTGTCATGCTATACTGACTTTTTTTTTACATGCTATACTATGACTTTTTAATCACTTTTTGACGTACTATACTATGACTTTTTTTTGACATGCTATACTGTGACTGTTTTGACATGCTATACTGACTTCTTTTAATATACTATAGTAAGACTTTTTTGACATGCTATACTATGACTTTTTTATCACTTTTGACGTACTATACTATGACTGTTTAATCACTTTTTGACATACTATATACTATGACTTTTTTCTACATACTATACTATGACTGTTTTATAAATTTTTTTATACTCTGAATTTTTTCTACTTACTTAACAATTTTTTGTAATACTATACTATGACTTTTTTGACATGCTATACTGACTTTTTTCGACATACTATAGTATAACTTTTTCGACATACTATACAATGATTTTATAAATGCTATACTATGACTTTTTGACATACTATACTATGATTTTTTCAACATACTATACTATGACTTTTTCTACATACTATACTATGACTTTTTATCACTTTTTGACATACTATACTATGACTTTTTGTGATGCTATACTGACTTTTTTTTACATGCTATATTATGACTTTTTATCACTTTATGACGTACTATACTATGAATTTTTTTGACATGCTATACTATAACTGTTTTATCACTTTTTGACATACTATACTATGACTTTTTCTACATACTATACTATGACTGTTTTATCAATTTTGACATACTATACTATGACTTTTTCTACATACTTAACGATGACTATTTTATCAATTTTCTACATACTATACTATGACTTTTTCAACATATTATATTATGACTTTACGTACTATACTATGACTTTTTCGACATACTATAGTATGACTTTTTGACATACTATACTATGACTTTTTCTACATACTCTACTATGACTGTATTATCAATTTTTGACATACTATACTATGACTTTTTCTACATACTACACTATGACTGTTTTATAAATTTTTATACTATCACTTTTTCTACATACTTAACAATGACTATTTTATCAATTTCTGACATACTATACTATGACTTTTTATCACTTTTAGACATACTATACTATGAATTTTTTTGACATGCTATACTGACTTTTTTCTACATACTATACTATGACTATAAATTTTTTATAATATGAATTTTTCTACTTACTTAACAATTTTTCGTAATACTATACTATGACTTTTTTGACATGCTATACTATGACTTTTTTTGACATACTATAGTATGACTTATTTTACATACTGTACTATTACTTTTTCTACATACTCTACTGTGACTTTTTTATCAATTTTTACATACTATACTATGACTTTTTTCTACGTACTATACTATGACTAGTTTATCAATTTTTAACATACTATGACGTTTTTATCACTTTTTTTTGACATGCTATACTGACTTTTTTTCGACATACTATAGTATGACTTTTTTCAACATACTATACTATGACTTTTTAATCACTTTTTGAAGTACTATACTATGACTTTTTTGACATGCTATACTATGACTGTTTTATCACTTTTTGACATACTATACTATGACTTTTTTCTACATACTATACTATGACTGTTTTATCAATATTTGACTTTTTTTCAACATATTATGACTTGACATACTATTCTATGACTTTTTTCGACCTACTATAGTATGACTTTTTTTTGAGATACTATACTATGACTTTTCTCTACATACTCTACTATGACTGTATTATGAATTTTTGACATACTATACTATGACTTTTTTATCACTTTTTTGACATACTATACTATGACTTTTTTGTCATGCTATACTGACTTTTTTTTTACATGCTATATTATGACTTTTATTTATCACTTTTTGACGTACTATACTATGAATTTTTTTGACATGCTATACTATAACTGTTTTATCACTTTTTGACATACTATACTATGACTTTTTTATCACTTTTTTGATGTACTATACTATGACTGTTTTATCACTTTTAGACATACAATACTATGACTTTTTTCTACACACTATACTATGACTGTTTTATCAATTTTTGACATACTATACTATGACTTTTTTCTACGAACTTAACAATGACTATTTTATCAATTTTCTACATACTATACTATGACTTTTTCAACATATTATATTATGACTTGACATACTATACTATGACTTTTTCGACATACTATAGTGACTTTTTGACATACTATACTATGACTTTTTCTACATACTTAACAATGACTATTTTATCAATTTCTGACATACTATACTATAACTTTTTAACACTTTTTGACATACTATTCTTTGAATTTTTTGACATGCTATACTGACTTTTTTCGACATACTATACTATGACTTTTTGTCATGCTATACTATGACTTTTTATCACTTTTGACATACTATACTATGACTTTTTCTACATACTTAACAATGACTATTTTATCAATTTTCTACATACTATACTATGACTTTTTCAACATATTATATTATGACTTTACGTACTATACTATGACTTTTTTGACATACTATAGTATGACTTTTTGACATACTATACTATGACTTTTTCTACATACTCTACTATGACTGTTTTATCAATTTTTGACATACTATACTATGACTTTTTCTACATACTATACTATGACTGTTTTATAAATTTTTATACTATCACTTTTTCTACATACTTAACAATGACTATTTTATCAATTTTGACATACTATACTATGACTTTTTATCACTTTTTAGACATACTATCCTATGAATTTTTTTGACATACTATACTATGACTATACATTTTTATACTATGAATTTTTTCTACTTACTTAACAATTTTTCGTAATACTATACTATGACTTTTTGACATGCTATACTATGACTTTTTTGACATACTATAGTATGACTTTTTTACATACTGTACTATTACTTTTTTATACTACTATACTATGACTTTTTAATCACTTTTTGAAGTACTATACTATGACTTTTTGACATGCTATACTATGACTGTTTTATCACTTTTTGACATACTATACTATGACTTTTTCTACATACTATACTATGACTGTTTTATCAATTTTTGACTTTTTCAACATATTATGACTTGACATACTATTCTATGACTTTTTCGACATACTATAGTATGACTTTTTTTGAGATACTATACTATGACTTTTTCTACATACTATACTATGACTGTATTATGAATTTTGACATACTATACTATGACTTTTTATCACTTTTTTACATACTATACTATGACTTTTTTGTCATGCTATACTGACTTTTTTACATGCTATATTATGACTTTTATTTATCACTTTTGACGTACTATACTATGAATTTTTTGACATGCTATACTATAACTGTTTTATCACTTTTTGACATACTATACTATGACTTTTTATCTTTTTGATGTACTATACTATGACTGTTTTATCACTTTTAGACATACTATACTATGACTTTTTCTACACACTATACTATGACTGTTTTATCAATTTTTGACATACTATACTATGACTTTTTCTACATACTTAACAATGACTATTTTATCAATTTTCTACATACTATACTATGACTTTTTTCAACATATTATATTATGACTTGACGACTATACTATGACTTTTTTCGACATACTATAGTATGACTTTTTTGACATACTATACTATGACTTTTTTCTACATACTTAACAATGACTATTTTGTCAATTTCTGACATACTATACTATAACTTTTTTAACACTTTTTTGACATACTATTCTTTGAATTTTTTTGACATGCTATACTGACTTTTTTCGACATACTATACTATGACTTTTTTTGACATGCTATACTATGACGTTTTTGTCACTTTTTGACATACTATACTATGACTTTTTTCTACATACTATACTATGACTGTTTTATCAATTTTTGACTTTTTTTCAACATAATATATTATGACTTGACATACTAGTCTATGACTTTTTCGACCTACTATAGTATGACTTTTTTAGATACTATACTATGACTTTTTCTACATTTTTTTGTCATGCTATACTGACTTTTTTTACATGCTATACTATGACTTTTTAATCACTTTTGACGTACTATACTATGACTTTTTGACATGCTATACTGTGACTGTTTGACATGCTATACTGACTTTTTTAATATACTATAGTAAGACTTTTTGACATGCTATACTATGACTTTTTATCACTTTTGACGTACTATACTATGACTGTTTTATCACTTTTGACATACTATATACTATGACTTTTTCTACATACTATACTATGACTGTTTTATAAATTTTATACTCTGAATTTTTTCTACTTACTTAACAATTTTTGTAATACTACTATACATACTATACTATGACATTTTTCTACATACTATACTATGACTTTTTGACATGCTATACTGACTTTTCTTCGACATACTATAGTATAACTTTTTCGACATACTATACAATGATTTTTATAAATGCTATACTATAACTTTTTTCGACATACTATACTATGACATTTTTCTACATACTATACTATGACTTTTTATCACTTTTTGACATACTATACTATGACTTTTTTGTCATGCTGTACTGACTTTTTTACATGCTATATTATGACTTTTTATCACTTTATGACGTACTATACTATGAATTTTTTTGACATGCTATACTATAACTGTTTTATCACTTTTTGACATACTATACTATGACTTTTTCTACATACTATACTATGACTGTTTTATCACTTTTAGACATACTATACTATGACTTTTTCTACATACTATCCTATGACTGTTTTGTCAATTTTGACATACTATACTATGACTTTTTTCTACATACTTAACAATGACTATTTTATCAATTTTCTACATACTATACTATGACTTTTTCAACATATTATATTATGACTTTATTACTATACTATGACTTTTTGACATACTATAGTATGACTTTTTTGACATACTATACTATGACTTTTTCTACATACTCTACTATGACTGTATTATCAATTTTGACATACTATACTATGACTTTTTCTACATACTACACTATGACTGTTTTATAAATTTTTATACTATCACTTTTTCTACATACTTAACAATGACTATTTTATCAATTTCTGACATACTATACTATGACTTTTTATCACTTTTAGACATACTATCCTATGAATTTTTTTGACATACTATACTATGACTATAAATTTTTTATACTATGAATTTTTCTACTTACTTAACAATTTTTCGTAATACTATACTATGACTTTTTTGACATGCTATACTATGACTTTTTGACATACTATAGTATGACTTTTTACATACTACTATTACTTTTTTCTACATACTATACTGTGACTTTTTATCAATTTTTACATACTATACTATGACTTTTTCTACATACTATACTATGACTAGTTTATCAATTTTTAACATACTATGACGTTTTTATCACTTTTTTTTGACATGCTATACTGACTTTTTTTCGACATACTATAGTATGACTTTTTTCAACTTACTATACTATGACTTTTTAATCACTTTTTGAAGTACTATACTATGACTTTTTTGACATGCTATACTATGACTGTTTTATCACTTTTTGACATACTATACTATGACTTTTTCTACATAATATACTATGACTGTTTTATCAATTTTTGACTTTTTTCAACATATTATATTATGACTTGACATACTATTCTATGACTTTTTGACTACTATAGTATGACTTTTTTTAGATACTATACTATGACTTTTCTCTACATACTCTACTATGACTGTATTATGAATTTTGACATACTATACTATGACTTTTTATCACTTTTTTACATACTATACTATGACTTTTTGTCATGCTATACTGACTTTCTTTTTACATGCTATATTATGACTTTTATTTATCACTTTTTGACATACTATACTATGAATTTTTTGACATGCTATACTATAACTGTTTTATCACTTTTATACATACTATACTATGACTTTTTCTACAAACTATACTATGACTGTTTTATCAATTTTGACATACTATACTATGACTTTTTCACATACTTAACAATGACTATTTTATCAATTTTCTACATACTATACTATGACTTTTTTCAACATATTATATTATGACTTGACGTACTATACTATGACTTTTTCGACATACTATAGTAAGACTTTTTGACATACTATACTATGACTTTTTCTACATACTTAACAATGACTATTTTATCAATTTCTGACATACTATACTATAACTTTTTAACACTTTTTGACATACTATTCTGACTTTTTCGACATACTATACTATGACTTTTTTGACATGCTATACTATGACGTTTTGTCACTTTTGACATACTATACTATGACTTTTTCTACATACTATACTATGACTGTTTTATTAATTTTTTTATATTATGACTTTTTCTACATACTTAACAATGACTATTTTATCTATTTTGACATACTATACTATGACTTTTTATCACTTTTTGACATACTATCCTATGACTTTTTGACATGCTATACTGACTTTTTCGACATACTATAGTATGACTTTTTTGACATACTATATTATTACTTTTTGACATATTATATTATGACTTTTTGTCATGCTATACTGACTTTTTGACATACTATACTTTGACTTTTTATCACTTTTGACGTACTATACTATGACTTTTTGACATGCTATACTATGACTGTTTTATCACTTTTCGACATACTATACTATGACTTTTTTCTACATACTATACTATGACTGTTTTATCAATTGTTGACTTACTATTCTATGACTTTTTTCTACATACTTAATAATGACTATTTTATCTATTTTTGACATACTATACTATGACTTTTTTATCACTTTTTTGACGTACTATACCGTGACTTTTTTTCAACATACTATACTATGACTTTTTTTCGACATACTATATTATGACTTGACATACTATACTATGACTTTTTTTGACATACTATAGTATAACTTTTTTTACATACTATACTATTACTTTTTTCTACATACGCTACTATGACTTTTTTATCAATTTTCTACATACCATACTATGACTTTTTTATCACTTTTTTGACGTACTATACTATGACTTTTTTCGCCATACTATTGTATCACTTTTTGACATACCATACTATGACTTTTTTATCACTTTTTTCACATACTATACTATGACTGTTTTATCACTTTTTGACATACTATACTATGACTTTTTTTGTCATGCTATACTGACTTTTTTTTACATGCAATACTATGACTTTTTTTTATCAATTTTTGACATACTATACTATGACTTCATCAATTTTTTGATATACTATACTATTACTTTTTTTCAACATACTGTAGAATGACTTTTTTTTGACATACTGTACTATGACTTTTTTTTACATGCTATACTATGACTTTTTTTCGACATACTACACTATGACTTTTTTCAACAAACTATACTATGACTGTTTATCACTTTTTGACATACCATACTATGACTTTTTTATCACTTTTTTGACATACTATACTATGACTGTTTTATTACTTTTTTACATACTATACTATGACTTGTTTATCACTTATTTGACATACTATACTATGACTGTTTTATCACTTTTTAACGTACTATACTATGACTGTTTTATCACTTTTTGACATACTATACTATGACCTTTTTCTACATACTATACTATGACTTTTTTATCACTTTTTGACGTACTATACAACTTTTTTTGACATGCTATACTATGACTGTTTTATCACTTTTTGACATACTATACTATGACTTTTCTCTACATCCTATACTATGACTGTTTTATCACTTTTTGACATACCATCAACATACTATATTTTGACATACTATACTATGATTTTTTTCAACATACTATATTTTCACATACTATACTATGACTTTTTATCACTTTTTTAACATACTATACTATGACTTTTTCTACATACTATACTATGACTGTTTTATAATTTTTTGACCTACTATACTATGACTTTTTCTACATACTTAATAATGACTATTTTATAAATTTTTGACATACTATACTATGACTTTTTCGACATGCTATACTATGACTTTTTTGACATACTATAGTATGATTTTTTCAACATACTATACTGTGACTTTTATTCAACATACTATACTATGATTTTTTTAAACATACTATACAATGACTTTTTTTTCGACATACTTTATTATGACTTTTTTTTGACATTCTATAATATGACTATTTTATCAATTTTCGACATACTATACTATGACTTTTTGACATGCTATACTATGACTTTTTCTACATACTTAATAATGACTATTTTATAAATTTTGACATACTATACTATGACTTTTTCGACATGCTATACTATGACTTTTTTGACATACTATAGTATGATTTTTTCAACATATTATACTGTGACTTTTATTCAACATACTATACTATGATTTTTTAAACATACTATACAATGACTTTTTTCGACATACTTTATTATGACTTTTTGACATTCTATAATATGACTATTTTATCAATTTTCTACATACTATACTATGACTGTTTTATCACTTTTGACATACCTTACTATGACTTTTTATCACTTTTTGACATATTATACTATGATTTTTTCAACATACTATATTTTGACATACTATACTATGACTTTTTATCACTTTTTTAAGTACTATACTATGACTGTTTTATCACTTTTTAACATACTATTCTATGACTTTTTCTACATACTATACTATGACTGTTTTATAAATTTTTGACCTACTATACTATGACTTTTTTCTACATACTTAACAATGACTATTTTATCAATTTTCGACATACTATACTATGACTTTTTTCGACATGCTATACTATGACTTTTTTTGACATACTATAGTATGATTTTTTTCAACATACTATACTGTGACTTTTTTTCAACATACTATACTATGACTTTTTTATCACTTTTTGACATGCTATACTATGACTTTTTTCAACATACTATAATATGACTTTTTTTTTACATGCTACACTATGACTTTTTTATCACTTTTTGACATACCATACAATACCTTTTTATGACTTTTTTTAACGTACTATACTATGACTGTTTTATCACTTTTTGACATACTATACTATGACTTTTTTCTACATACTATACTATGACTTTTTTATCACTTTTTCACGTACTATACTATGACTTTTTTATCACTTTTTTGACATACTATACTATGACTGTTTTATCACTTTTGACCTACTATACTATGACTTTTTTATCACTTTTTAA
>JABXJD010000645.1:155000-227127 GCA_013375575.1 Percina caprodes
CTCTTTAAGATAAGATGGTGCCTGACCATGAAGAGCTTTGTAGGTGAGAAGAAGGATTTTAAATTCTATTCTAGATTTTACAGGAAGCCAATGCAGAGAAACTAAAACAGGAGAGATATGATCTCTTTTCCTAGTTCCTGTCAGAACACGTGCTGCAGCATTCTGGACCAGCTGAAGACTTTTTATGGACTTTTTCGAGCATCCTGATAGTAAAGAATTGCAGTAATCTAGCCTAGAAGTAACAAATGCATGGACTAGTTTTTCTGCATCATTTTTAGACAGGATATTCCTGATTTTAGCAATATTACGCAGGTGAAAAAGGCGATCCTTGAAATTTGCTTTATGTGGGAATTAAAGGACAAATCCTGATCAAAGATAACTCCAAGATTCCTCACAATGGTGCTGGAGGCCAGAGTGATGCCATCCAGAGTAACTATCTCTTTGGATAATGCGTCACGGAGGTGCTTGGGTCCCAGAGCAATAACTTCAGTTTTATCTGAGTTCAACATTAGAAAATTACAGCTCATCCAGGTTTTAATATCCTGAAGGCACATTTGAAGTTTAGCTAACTGATTAGTTTCATCCGGCTTGATCGATAGATATAATTGAGTATCGTCTGCATAACAATGAAAGTTTATGGAATGCTTCCTGATAATATTGCCTAAAGGAAGCATATATAAAGTGAACAGGATTGGACCGAGCACAGATCCTTGTGGGACTCCATGACTAACTCTGGCGTGCACAGAGGATTCATCGTTAACATGAACAAACTGAGATCGATCTGATAAATAAGACTTAAACCAGCTTAGAGCTGTCCCTTTAATGCCAATTAAATGTTCCAGTCTCTGTAATAAGACATGGTGGTCAATGGTATCAAATGCAGCACTAAGATCTAATAACACCAGTACAGAGATAAGTCCTTTGTCTGATGCAATTAGGAGGTCATTAGTAATTTTCACAAGTGCTGTCTCTGTACTATGATTAACTCTAAATCCTGACTGAAAATCCTCATATAAACTGTTGCTATGCAGAAAGTCACACAGCTGTTTGGCGACTACTTTCTCAAGAATCTTAGAGAGAAATGGAAGGTTGGATATAGGTCTATAGTTGGCTAAAACATCTGGATCAAGGTTGGGCTTTTTCAGAAGAGGTTTAATTACAGCCACTTTAAAGTGCTGTGGTACATAGCCTGTTAATAAAGACAGATTGGTTATATCTAGTAGAGAAGTGTTGACTAAGGGTAAAACTTCTTTAAGTAGCCTAGTCGGGATGGGGTCTAAGAGGCAGGTTGATGGTTTAGATGAAGAAATAATTGAATTAAATTGATAAAGATCAAGTGAAGCAAAGCAATCTAAACATATATCTGGTTTTACAGCTGTTTCTGAGGTTCCTGAGTTTAGAGATAAGTCAGTGCCAGTTAAAGGCAGGTCTTGGTGAATTTTGCTTCTAATAGTTATAATTTTATCATTGAAGAACCTCATAAAGTCATTACTACTAAGAGCTATGGGAATACTTGGCTCAGTAGAGCTGTGACCTTCCGTTAGCCTGGCTACAGTACTAAAAAGAAACCTGGGGTTGTTCCTATTTTCCTCTATTAATGACGAGTAGTACGCTGCTCTGGCATTACGGAGGCCCTTCCTATATGTTTTAAGACTATCTTGCCAGATAAAACGAGAACTTTCTAATTTGGTGGAACGCCAAATCTTCTCAAGTTTCCGTGATATTTGCTTTAATTTGCGAGTTTCAGTGTTATACCATGGAGCTAACCGTCTTTGTTTTATTATCTTCTTTGTTAGAGGGGCAACAGAGTCGAGTGTCATTCGCAACGAGCCTGCTGCACTATCAACAAAATGATCAATTTGGGAGGGACTAATAGCATAGGAGTCCTCCGTTACTTTGTGACTTGGTAATGAATTAAATGCTAATGGAATCACATCCTTAAATTTAGCTACAGCACTATCAGATAGACATCTTGTATAGAAGGTTTTGCCTACTGGCGTGTAGTTCAGCAGTATAAACTCAAAAGTTATCAAACAGTGGTCAGACAGAAAGGGATTCTGTGGGAACACCATTAAATGTTCAATTTCAACACCATAGACCAGAACAAGATCGAGGTGTGGTTAAAACGGTGAGTCGGGTTATGAACACTTTGACAGAAACCAATAGAATCTAAAGAGAGAGATAAACGCAGTACTAAGGCTATCATTCTCATCGTCCACATGAATATTAAAATCCCCTACAATAACAACTTTGTCCGTTTTTAGCACTAAATTTGACAAAAACTCTGCAAATTCAGATAAGAATTCAGAGTATGGACCAGGTGCTCGGTACACTATAACAAATAGAACTGGCTGCAGTGATTTCCAACTTGTGTGTGAAAGACTAAGAACAAGACTTTCAAATGAGTTATAATGTAGTTTAGGTTTAGAGCTGATTAGTAGACTAGAATCGAAGATAGCTGCAACTCCACCTCCTCGGCCTGTGCCTCGAGGAATGTGAGTATTAATATGACTGGGGGGGGTGGCTTCATTCAGACTAACATATTCTCCATCACCCAGCCAGGTTTCAGTAAGACAAAATAGATCAATATTAGAATCTGATATTAATTCATTTACTAGTACACCTTTAGAAGAGAGAGATCTGATGTTTAAGAGTCCACATTTAATTCTCCTATTCTTTTGCACTATTGCACTTGTGGTTTTAATTGTTATGAGGTTTTCATGCACAGCTCCTCCTCTATTTACCTTTGATTTAAATAATTTTAATGGACGGTGGGCAGACACCGTCACTATGGGATTTTTACTAGATAACTCCTGGAATAAAGGAGCAGAGAAGTGTGTTAGACTACGACTCTGCCTCCAGGTCCCAGCTCTGGATTGTCAGGGATTAGGTCCACTAATAAACTTGTCCAGATTTCTGGAAATAAGAGCTGCTCCATCCCAAGTGGGATGAATGCCGTCTCTCCGAATCAGACCAGGTCTTCCCCAGAAAGACTGCCAGTGATCCACAAAGCCCACATCATTAGCTGGACACCACCTCGATAGCCAGCGGCGAAATGACGACATGCGGCTGTACATGTCATCGTTGGTCAGATTTGGCAGAGGTCCAGAGAAAACTACGGTGTCCGACATTGACTTTGCGTATGTACACACTGATTCAACATTGATCTTGGTGACCTCCGTTTGGCGTAACCGGGAGTCATTAACGCCAACGTGAATAACAATCTTGCTGTATTTACGTTTATCCTTCGCCAGTAGTTTCAAATAAGACTCAACGTCGCCTGCTCTGGCCCCCGGGATACACTTAACTATGGCTGCCGGCTTCGCTAACTTCACGTTTCTCAAAATAGAGCTGCCGATAACCAGAGTCGGTTTCTCAGCGGGTGTGTTGCTGAGTGGGGAAAATCTGTTAGAAACGCTAACAGGCTGGTGGCGGTCCGTGGCCTTTGAAAGCTTACGGCTAACTCTTCCTCGTCCTCGCACAGTCACCCAGTTACTATGTCCTGGCTGCTCAGGAGTTGCCGGGGGACGGCTACCAGAGGCTAACTCAGGCTCAGGCCGGCCCGCGCCGACTACCGGGGGGGGGTTAGCTACAGTAACTAACGACTGGTCTATCATGGTGCGGAAACGGACTTCTAACTCACTAAGCCTCGCCTCCATGTCTATAAATAAACTACACTTGTTACACATACCATTGCCGTTAAAGGACGCAGAGGAGTAACTAAACATCTCACACATCGGACAAGACAAAGCAGGAGAGGGAGACGACATGGCTAACTGCTAAGCTAAAGTCGCTAGCAGCTAAGCTAGAGTATGGTAGCGTTAGCGCTAGCTACCAAGCGTTCAAAACAACTGTTATTTAACGAAAGTAACTGAAAGACGTAAAACAAATGCTTATGCCTATGCCCCGTTGATGCGAGCTCTAAGCGAAGCAAATGTAGTTTAATGCACAACCTTTTCTCTAGTTCCAGTCACTTAACCAGATATGGCTAACAGCTAAGCTAAAGTCGCTTGGCGTTAGCTACCAAGCTTTCGAAAACTGTTTATTTAACGAAAGTCACTGAACATGTAAAGAACTGTGAGTGCTTAGGCAGAACTACTATAAGAATAAGTGTTTAGCGGGCAGTTTGCCGCTGTAATAGCAAAACTAACAAATTGAACTAACGCTAGTATTTTAGCGAGCAGCAACACGCTACCAACACACAAGCACAGGAAACGGAAATGAGTCAGGTACGCTTACCGTGTGATGCATTCAGGTGCATATTAAACCTGTTTCTTTGAACCTGCAATCGTTTGCCCTCTGTCACTAACAGACAACTTCACAAACCTTCAAAATTATATATATATACATACATATATAACATACATACATACACACACACATACACATATATACATACATATATGTATATACATATATATACACATACATACATACATATATATACATATATATATACACATATATATACACATATATATACACACACATATATATACAGTGGTCTGCAAAAGTTTGGGCAACCTTGTTAATTTCAGGATTTTCCTTCATAAATCGTTGGTTCTTAGGATAAAAAAAAAATCAGTTAAATATATCATATAGGAGACAAACACAGTGATATTTGAGAAGTGAAACGAAGTTTATACCATTTAGAGGAAGTGTGCAATAATTGTTTAACCCTTGTATTGTCCTTTGTGTCACAGGGACATGGTTAGCTTATGTGACCTTCTGTACTAGCCAGCCGTTCTGCTTCGGGATCCCGAGACACCACTTTCATTCCATGTCAAATACCATCGTGGCCTCATCCTTTGGGTCTCAGAGACCCCGCTGTTTTATGTTCCATGCCATTATACGTATGTCCCACAACTGCCGTGGCGCCCATCCTCCGGGTCCCGGGACCCATCCTTGTTCGATGTCATCTTTCTCCTACCCTTGAGGCCTCAACCTCGCCATTCGGGTCCCTGGGACCCAGGGTTGTGTGTGTGTGTGTGTGTGTGTGTGTGTGTGTGTGTGGGCCTCGTCCACACGGGCCAAGAGGCTACGGGCGAACACACTCGGCACAGTAGTAGGCCCGCGTGCAGCTTCCACAGATGTATCTCTTGCAGCCACCGCAAACGATGTGTGATTTGCGGTCCTTTCTCTCGGACAGAGCTGACACCGCTTCCTTTTGCTCTGCACCCTCGGTGTGTCCGGTTCAGAATCCCCATGCTCCTCTAGGCCCCTTGTGACTGTGCCACCGCCGCCGCTGTCGCCATCGCCACCACCACCACCACCACCACAGGACCTGCTCGCCGTGACGACGGCTTTGACAAGCGCGGCGGACGCTCCGTGCGAGGCAGACGCCGCCGTCTCGATGAGCGGATTCACAAGCGCCCTTCCCAACTGCTCGAGGAACGCCCTCCTCTTGTTGAGCTTGCCGCGCATCCACTCGGCCTGAGCTCTCGCCACAGCACAAAGGCGTTGTAGGCGGACACGTCGAGGATGTTGTGGAAGACGGCAAGGGGCCAGCGTGCTGTCTTCCTGCGGCAGCTGTACGTGCCCACAAGCTTGTCCAGGTTGTCCACCCCGCCCTTGGTGTGGTTGTAGTGGAGGATGATGTCGGGTTTGGCTTGCCTGCCAGCGCCGACGCCCGCATCCCCCGTGTGCAGCGTGCTCAGCAGCACCACGTTCCTGTGCTTCTTGGGCACGTAGGACACCAGAGTGGCGACGGGCGTGAAGGCAAACTTGGACGAGAAGACCGCACGGCCCTTGGTGGCGAGCAACGCCCCCGGCAGCTCGGGCTTGTTTTTGCGCATCGTGCCCACCACGGTGAGGCGCCGCTCGGCGAGCAGCCGCTGGGCCAGCGCGTAGGAGGTGAAAAAGTTGTCGCACGTCACGTTACGCGGGCCCTCAGGCCCTCGGTCACGTCCAGCAACACGCGGGAGCCCAGATTCTTCTCGGGCGTGCCGCTCACCGACCTGCCCGTGTAGAGCTGCATGTGCCAGGCGTAGCTGGAGCCGGCGTCGCAGGCCACCCACGACTTGAGTCCGTACCGGGCAGGCTTGCTGGGCATGTACTGGCGGAAGGCGCAGCGACCTTGTGAAAGTGGCGTGTCCAAACAAGAAGATGGAACACGATGGATAGAGATGGAAGACAAAAATTCAACACACACACACACACACACACACACACACACACACACACACACACACACAAAGAAAGACAAGTGTACGGCAGAGGTACAAAAAACAACAACCAAGCAAAAAATAAATAATAAAAATACAACACCTCGAAAGGGCACCAGCTGCTCGTCCACCGTCACGTCGGCGCCCGGGTTGTAGAGGCGAGGCAGCTGCCGCGTCCACTCGTCCCACACCTCTCGTACGGCCGCCAGTTTGTCCGAGGCTCGGCGGACAGCTCTCGACTCGCGGTTGTCGAATCGCAACAGTCTAGAGTACGCGTGGAACTGCTTGATTGGCATCGTGGCGCGGAAAATGGCCCTGCCACTCTCCTCGTGCCACAGGCTCTCCAAGGCCTCGTTGCGGGACCGGTACACGCCCGCGAGCAGCAGCCCGAGGTAGCCTCGCAGGTCCGTGACGTCCATCGCTTTCCACTTGCCGCCTGTGGCACATCTCCTTTGACCCTCGAGGTTTGTGGCGGCCACAACCATGTCTTCGATTTGCCGCGTGACAAACAGGCCAAACGCAGACACTATGTCGTGGACGTGTTCCGCGGCGTACTCTGTGGGTCCCGGGCGCTGTAGTAGTAGCAGCGGCGGCGTCTGCGGCAGCAGCAGCAGCATCAGTAGCAGCGTCTGTCGTGTCCTTTTCTTGCTCGGGTTTGTCCTCTTTGGTGGCGTGGCAGTGAGTTCTTGGGACACTGGGATGACACGTTTTCGAGGACCATTTGATTTTGCCATCTTTTGACACAAATGTCTCCTCATCCTGCTTGTCCTCCTCTTGCCCCTCGTCTTCACTACCCTCTTTGTCTTCTTCTACATCTACTTTTTCATCTTCGTCTTCTTCTTCTTCGTCTTCTTCTACAACTACTTCTTCATCTTCGTCTTCTTCTTCTTCTTCGTCCCTTGCATGTCCACCCTCTTCTTCTTCTTCTTCTTCTTCTTCTTCTTCTTCTTCTTCTTCTTCATTCACCTGTTCTCCTCCTTGGTCTTGAACTTCAATGTCCACTTGGCCTTGGTCATCATCTTTGATGTCGTTGTCATCGTAGCAGCAGTAGTCTTTTTCTTTGCTGTGGTCGTGTATACGTTGGTCCTCTTGTGGTTTTTCTCCGTTTTGTACCTTGGCTTCAGCGGGGACATTGCGAGCGGCACCGCCGCTCAAGAGAATCCGATGCAGCTTCAACTCCAGTGTCAAATGACGGGCCATGCTGCAGCTTCTGGCCCGGCTGTGCCAACGTGCCACGTGCAAAAGTGCACAGGTCCGAAAAAGATGATGTGAAAAGAAAATGACAAGAACAAGAAGACAAGACAAATGTGTCTAAAGTGTCTATTGTGTGTATATTGTGTGTTTGTGTGTGTGTGTGTGTGTGTAATAAAAATAATTAGTAGAATAATGTCAAACAAATGCCTTTGTTTCTCTATTCTTTTTTACCTCCCTTTCCACTCGAGCTCAAGGACAATGCCCTGGGTCCCAGGGACTCAAAGGACAACGTCAAGGGTCCCAAGGACCCGAAGGACAACGTCAAGGGTCCCAGGGACCCATAAAGACAATTCCCTGGGTCCCGGGGACCCAAAAGGACAATGCCACGGGTCACTGGAACCCGTAGGACAACGTCAAGGGTCCTGGTGACCCAAAAGGACAACGTCAAGGGTCCCAGGGACCCGAAGGACAATTCCACGGGTCCCGGGGACCCGAAGGACAACACCACGGGTCCCCGGGACCCGAAGGACAACACAAGGGCTAGAGGAACCTGGTCCAGAGGCGTGGCCATACATTTCCATCCGCCTTCCTGCACAGCTGCAAACCATCTCCATCATTCAGTCTCCACAGCTGCAATCCATCTCCATCATTCCATCTCCACAGTATATAAACCGGGCTGACCACCTCTTCAGCGCCAGTTTGTTACTAAACCCTAAGTGGTAACTAGGCCCGTCATCAGTGCACGTTGCTCTCAAGCCTTGTCGTTGACTAACCTTGTTTTGTTCTCGTCACAGTTTCCGTGTTCCGCCGTGGGCGTATGCAGCTTCCTCAGACCCGCTCCGTTGTTGCTCTCATCCACACCTCCACCACCACCTGTACCTCATCTGTGTTTTTGTTGGATTAAACCTTTTCTTTACCTTGTTCATCCGCGCTTGTGTGTTTTGTCTGTGTGTGGGTCAACATACCCTCAACACAAACAGAGTACCTCGCCATGGACAAGATGCTCAAGCAAAAAAGAGCCAGCTACATACAGGCCAGTGACATAGGCAGATTGAACCATGTGGCCGATGTTCTCTTTCACCATGGGATGATGACACAAGAACAGGTGGACTCCGTCCATTCTATTAGATCCCCTCAGGACAGGGTTAGGACAATGATCGATGTAGCGAGGAAGAACGGGTCCGTTGTGTGTGAAACGTTTATGGACGCCTGGGAAAACTACCACGGTGGAACCGCTGCGGCTGCACCGAGGTAGCTCACGATGTACTCGCAATGTTGGATGAGTTGACCACCAAAGATATTAGCAGGCTCAAGTTTGTCATGCTTGACATACACGTCTACGATCAACCACCTGTCAGTCGTGCCACTTTGGATCCACTGACTCATAGAACCCAGATAGCAGACGCTATCGTGCAGCGCTACAAAGACAAAGCGCGGCGGTCTTGCTCATCCTGCTGGAGCGCATAAGTCGCAACGATCTGGTGGAAAGGCTTCGCAGCGGCCCATGGCCAAATGACACGTCCACGCGGAGATGTTACTCTTGCTGGATATGGCTCTGCCATCCGAGGGAATGCGGCTCAGGTCAGGATGAAGGTGTTTGAGACACTCGAAGACCTCAGCAAAGACTCTTTCATAAGGTTTGTGTGGATGCTGCGTCTGCCGCCCTACAAATCTGAACGTATCACAAGTGTGAGCGACCTTGTTGACGTACTCACAGACCATGTGACCCGTGACACGTTTGTGTACGTGGAAACTGTGTATGCAACTCTGCGTCTGATCAGAAGTGTGAACTTAGCCGAAAGGTTGGCTACGTACATACGTAGCCTCAGCGTCTGAACGTCAGTGTTGCCCTAAACTGTTTAGGAGCCTTACCCAATTGTACACAGATACACATTACTGCAGATGAATAAAATGAATGCTTGTCAAAACCCCGGATTCCGTGTCCAATTGTGTACCACCATTGTGAAAGTGTTAATTGCATCCTACTGGTGCGTTTTCGCAATCTGTTCTAGCATGCTGCTTCATTCATTGAGATGATTGTGTTTATCAGTGCAACGTCAAGGGTCCCAGGGACCCGTAGGACAACGTCAAGGGTCCCAGGGACCCGTAGGACAATGCCGTGGGTCCCAGGGACCCGAAGGACAACACAATGGGTAAAAACTGCACGGGTCCCTGGGACCCGAAGGACAACACAAGGGTTAAATTTGCCTCCATTGCTAGTCCCTGCTTTTTCCAGCACCATGGACACTTTCCCTGTCTTTAGTCAAAAGCATGTTAGCACCATGAACAGTTCCACCCTTTTCAGTTAAAATATTTTAGCAAAATTGCTAGTTCCTGTTGTGTGAAATTACCCTGCACAGTTCCCCGTTTTCCAGCACCATGGACAGTTCCCCCTGTCTTTTAGTGTCAAGTTGTTTAGCACCATGGACAGTTTCCCCCGTTAATCAGCACCACGGACAGTTGCCCTGTGTTTCAGTTTAAATTTACCTCCATTGTTAGTTCTCGCTGTTTTCCAGTACCATGGACAGTTCACACTGTCTTTTAGTACCAAGTGGCTTGGCACCATGGACAGTTTCCCCTGTGTTTTTCAACCATGTACACTTCCCCCCCGTTACTCAGCACCATGGATAGTTCCCCCTGTGTTTCACCTTAAATTTACCTCTATTGTTCCATTGTTAAGGCACCTTGGGCAGTTCCCTGCCATGGACAGCTGTCTCCAAGCCCACTGTCCCTCAGCAGACAGCTTCCTCCAAGCTCACTGTCCCTCAGCAGACAGCTGTCTCCAAGCTAACTAATCCCTCAACAGACACATGCCTCCAAGCCCACTGTCCCTCAGCAGACACATGCCTCCAAGCCCACTGTCCCTCAGCAGACAGCTGTCTCCAAGCCCACTGTCCCTCAGCAGACAGCTGTCTCCAAGCCCACTGTCCCTCTGCAGACGCCTGGGACCCGAAGGACAATGAACCGGGTCCAAGGGACCCGAAGGACAACGTCAAGGGTCTCAGGGACCCGAAGGACAAGGCCACGGGTCCCAGGGACCCGAAGGACAATGCCACGGGTCTCAGGGACCCGAAGGACAATGTCAAGGGTCCCAGGGACCCAAAGGACAATGCCACGGGTCTCAGGGACCCGAAGGACAGCGTCAAGGGTTCCAGGGACCCGAAGGACAACGTCAAGGGTCCCAGGGAACCGAAGGACAACGTCAAGGGTCCCAGGGACCCGAAGGACAATGCCGTGGGTCCCAGGGACCCGAAGGACAAGACAAGGGTTAAAATATTTTAGCAAAATTGCTAGTTCCTGTTGTGTGAAATTACCCTGCACAGTTCCCCGTTTTCCAGCACCATGGACAGTTCCCCCTGTCTTTTAGTGTCAAGTTGTTTAGCACCATGGACAGTTTCCCCCGTTAATCAGCACCACGGACAGTTGCCCTGTGTTTCAGTTTAAATTTACCTCCATTGTTAGTTCTCGCTGTTTTCCAGTACCATGGACAGTTCACACTGTCTTTTAGTACCAAGTGGCTTGGCACCATGGACAGTTTCCCCTGTGTTTTTGAACCATGTACACTTCCCCCCCCCGTTACTCAGCACCATGGATAGTTCCCCCTGTGTTTCACCTTAAATTTACCTCTATTGTTCCATTGTTAAGGCACCTTGGGCAGTTCCCTGCCATGGACAGCTGTCTCCAAGCCCACTGTCCCTCAGCAGATAGCTTCCTCCAAGCTCACTGTCCCTCAGCAGACAGCTGTCTCCAAGCTAACTGTCCCTCAACAGACACATGCCTCCAAGCCCACTGTCCCTCAGCAGACACATGCCTCCAAGCCCACTGTCCCTCAGCAGACAGCTGTCTCCAAGCCCACTGTCCCTCAGCAGACAGCTGTCTCCAAGCCCACTGTCCCTCTGCAGACGCCTGGGACCCGAAGGACAATGAACCGGGTCCAAGGGACCCGAAGGACAACGTCAAGGGTCTCAGGGACCCAAGGACAAGGCCACGGGTCCCAGGGACCCGAAGGACAATGCCACGGGTCTCAGGGACCCGAAGGACAATGTCAAGGGTCCCAGGGACCCAAGGACAATGCCACGGGTCTCAGGGACCCAAGGACAGCGTCAAGGGTCCAGGGACCCGAAGGACAACGTCAAGGGTCCCAGGGACCGAAGGACAACGTCAAGGGTCCCAGGGACCCGAAGGACAATGCCAAGGGTCCCAGGGACCCGAAGGACAAGCCAAGGTTAAAATACCCGAAGGACAATGCTAGTTCCTGGGGAAATTACCTGCACAGTTGCCGTTTTCAGCATTATGGACAGTTCCCTGTCTTTTAGTGTCAAATTGTTTAGCACCTGGACAGTTTCGTTAATCAACCACGGACATTAGCCTGGTCCAGTTTAAATTTACATCATTGTTATGTGATGTTTTCCAGACCATGGACAGTGACACTGTCTTTAGACAAATGGCTTCACCATGGACAGTTTCCTGTGTTTTTGAACCATGTAAATTATGGCATTAACAGCCTGAAAAGATGTCAAATATGTTTAACAGCCTGAAAAAGATGTCAAATATACTGTAGATTTACTTGGACATTTTAGCCTTTAATTTTAAAATCCTACATCAGAATGGTCCGATATTACCTGTGTCACAGACAGATGTGTATGCTAACTGTCTTCACAGAACTGGCTTAAGCAGGACTTTCCCAGCAGACACATGCCTCAAGCACTGTCCCTCAGCAGAAGCTGTCTAACACTGTCCCAGCAACAGCTGTCAAGCCCACTGTAGATTTACAGACGCCTGGGCCGAAGGACAATAACCGGTCAAACCCATGGACAATCATTGGTCTCAGTGACCCAAGGATAAGTGATGTTTCTCCCAGGACTTGAAATGAAGCAGGTTTAACAGGTCCCGGGCTAAGTTGCCTGAAAGAGATGCCATGGCAGGGCCCGAAGGAGATGTCAAATATACTTTACTTCAGGACAATATAGCTGTAGATTTACTTGGAAAAGCCAATTTTAAAATCCGATAATGGTCAATGTCAAGTCCCATGGACCATGGATATGTGATGTCTCACCCAGACTTGGAATGAAATGGCTTAACAGGAGGATTCCGTTCTACAGTTGCCTGAAAAAGAGTAAAATATGGCTTTAACAGCCTGAAAAAGATGTCAAATATACTGTAGATTTACTTGGACATTTTAGCCTTTAATTTTAAAATCCTACATCAGAATGGTCCAATATTGACTGTGTGACACCATGGATATGTGATGTTTCTCTCAGACTTGAAATGAAGCTGGTTTAACAGGAGGATTCCGTTCTACAGTTGCCTGAAAAAGAGTAAATTATGGCTTTGAACAGCTAACAGCCTGAAAAAGATGTCAAATATACTGTAGATTTACTTGGACATTTTAGCCTTTAATTTTAAAATCCTACATCAGAATGGTCCAATATTGACTGTGTGACACCATGGATATGTGATGTCTCACTCAGACTTGGAATGAAGCTGGTTTAACAGGAGGATTCCGTTCTACAGTTGCCTGAAAAAGAGTAAAATATGGCTTTAACAGCCTGAAAAAGATGTCAAATATACTGTAGATTTACTTGGACATTTTAGCCTTTAATTTTAAAATCCTACATCAGAATGGTCCAATATTGACTGTGTGACACCATGGATATGTGATGTTTCTCTCAGACTTGGAATGAAGCTGGTTTAACAGGAGGATTCCGTTCTACAGTTGCCTGAAAAAGAGTAAAATATGGCTTTAACAGCCTGAAAAAGATGTCAAATATACTGTAGATTTACTTGGACATTTTAGCCTTTAATTTTAAAATCCTACATCAGAATGGTCCGATATTACCTGTGTGTCACCATGGATATGTGATGTCTCACCCAGACTTGGAATGAAAGGAGGATTCCGTTCTACAGTTGCCTGAAAAAGAGTAAAATATGGCTTTAACAGCCTGAAAAAGATGTCAAATATACTGTAGATTTACTTGGACATTTTAGCCTTTAATTTTAAAATCCTACATCAGAATGGTCCAATATTGACTGTGTGACACCATGGATATGTGATGTTTCTCTCAGACTTGGAATGAAGCTGGTTTAACAGGAGGATTCTGTTCTACAGTTGCCTGAAAAAGAGTAAATTATGGCTTTAACAGCCTGAAAAAGATGTCAAATATACTGTAGATTTACTTGGACATTTTAGCCTTTAATTTTAAAATCCTACATCAGAATGGTCCAATATTGACTGTGTGACACCATGGATATGTGATGTCTCACCCAGACTTGGAATCAAGCTGGCTTAACAGGAGGATTCCGTTCTACAGTTGCCTGAAAAAGAGTAAAATATGGCTTTAACAGCCTGAAAAAGATGTCAAATATACTGTAGATTTACTTGGACATTTTAGCCTTTAATTTTAAAATCCTACATCAGAATGGTCCGATATTACCTGTGTGACACCATGGATATGTGATGTCTCACCCAGACTTGGAATGAAGCTGGCTTAACAGGAGGATTCCGTTCTACAGTTGCCTGAAAAAGAGTAAAATATGGCTTTAACAGCCTGAAAAAGATGTCAAATATACTGTAGATTTACTTGGACATTTTAGCCTTTAATTTTAAAATCCTACATCAGAATGGTCCAATATTGACTGTGTGACACCATGGATATGTGATGTTTCTCTCAGACTTGGAATCAAGCTGGTTTAACAGGAGGATTCCGTTCTACAGTTGCCTGAAAAAGAGTAAAATATGGCTTTAACAGCCTGAAAAAGATGTCAAATATACTGTAGATTTACTTGGACATTTTAGCCTTTAATTTTAAAATCCTACATCAGAATGGTCCAATATTGACTGTGTGACACCATGGATATGTGATGTTTCTCTCAGACTTGGAATGAAGCTGGTTTAACAGGAGGATTCCGTTCTACAGTTGCCTGAAAAAGAGTAAAATATGGCTTTAACAGCCTGAAAAAGATGTCAAATATACTGTAGATTTACTTGGACATTTTAGCCTTTAATTTTAAAATCCTACATCAGAATGGTCCGATATTACTGTGTGTCACCATGGATATGTGATGTCTCACCCAGACTTGGAATGAAGCTGGCTTAACAGGAGGATTCCGTTCTACAGTTGCCTGAAAAAGAGTAAAATATGGCTTTAACAGCCTGAAAAAGATGTCAAATATACTGTAGATTTACTTGGACATTTTAGCCTTTAATTTTAAAATCCTACATCAGAATGGTCCAATATTGACTGTGTGACACCATGGATATGTGATGTTTCTCTCAGACTTGGAATGAAGCTGGTTTAACAGGAGGATTCCGTTCTACAGTTGCCTGAAAAAGAGTAAATATGGCTTTAACAGCCTGAAAAGATGTCAAATATACTGTAGATTTACTTGGACATTTTAGCCTTTAATTTTAAAATCCTACATCAGAATGGTCCAATATTGACTGTGTGACACCATGGATATGTGATGTTTCTCTCAGACTTGGAATGAAGCTGGTTTAACAGGAGGATTCCGTTCTACAGTTGCCTGAAAAAGAGTAAATTATGGCATTAACAGCCTGCTTTAACAGCCTGAAAAAGATATCAAATATACTGTAGATTTACTTGGACATTTTAGCCTTTAATTTTAAAATCCTACATCAGAATGGTCCAATATTGACTGTGTGACACCATGGATATGTGATGTCTCACCCAGACTTGGAATGAAGCTGGTTTAACAGGAGGATTCCGTTCTACAGTTGCCTGAAAAAGAGTAAAATATGGCTTTAACAGCCTGAAAAAGATGTCAAATATACTGTAGATTTACTTGGACATTTTAGCCTTTAATTTTAAAATCCTACATCAGAATGGTCCAATATTGACTGTGTGACACCATGGATATGTGATGTTTCTCTCAGACTTGGAATGAAGCTGGTTTAACAGGAGGATTCCGTTCTACAGTTGCCTGAAAAAGAGTAAAATATGGCTTTAACAGCCTGAAAAAGATGTCAAATATACTGTAGATTTACTTGGACATTTTAGCCTTTAATTTTAAAATCCTACATCAGAATGGTCCAATATTGACTGTGTGACACCATGGATATGTGATGTTTCTCTCAGACTTGGAATGAAGCTGGTTTAACAGGAGGATTCCGTTCTACAGTTGCCTGAAAAAGAGTAAAATATGGCTTTAACAGCCTGAAAAAGATGTCAAATATACTGTAGATTTACTTGGACATTTTAGCCTTTAATTTTAAAATCCTACATCAGAATGGTCCAATATTGACTGTGTGACACCATGGATATGTGATGTCTCACCCAGACTTGGAATGAAGCTGGTTTAACAGGAGGATTCCGTTCTACAGTTGCCTGAAAAAGAGTAAAATATGGCTTTAACAGCCTGAAAAAGATGTCAAATATACTGTAGATTTACTTGGACATTTTAGCCTTTAATTTTAAAATCCTACATCAGAATGGTCCGATATTACCTGTGTGACACCATGGATATGTGATGTCTCTCAGACTTGGAATGAAGCTGGTTTAACAGGAGGATTCCGTTCTACAGTTGCCTGAAAAAGAGTAAAATATGGCTTTAACAGCCTGAAAAAGATGTCAAATATACTGTAGATTTACTTGGACATTTTAGCCTTTAATTTTAAAATCCTACATCAGAATGGTCCAATATTGACTGTGTGACACCATGGATATGTGATGTTTCTCTCAGACTTGGAATGAAGCTGGTTTAACAGGAGGATTCCGTTCTACAGTTGCCTGAAAAAGAGTAAAATATGGCTTTAACAGCCTGAAAAAGATGTCAAATATACTGTAGATTTACTTGGACATTTTAGCCTTTAATTTTAAAATCCTACATCAGAATGGTCCAATATTGACTGTGTGACACCATGGATATGTGATGTCTCTCCCAGACTTGGAATGAAGCTGGTTTAACAGGAGGATTCCGTTCTACAGTTGCCTGAAAAAGAGTAAAATATGGCTTTAACAGCCTGAAAAAGATGTCAAATATACTGTAGATTTACTTGGACATTTTAGCCTTTAATTTTAAAATCCTACATCAGAATGGTCCAATATTGACTGTGTGACACCATGGATATGTGATGTTTCTCTCAGACTTGGAATGAAGCTGGTTTAACAGGAGGATTCCGTTCTACAGTTGCCTGAAAAAGAGTAAAATATGGCTTTAACAGCCTGAAAAAGATGTCAAATATACTGTAGATTTACTTGGACATTTTAGCCTTTAATTTTAAAATCCTACATCAGAATGGTCCAATATTGACTGTGTGACACCATGGATATGTGATGTTTCTCTCAGACTTGGAATGAAGCTGGTTTAACAGGAGGATTCCGTTCTACAGTTGCCTGAAAAAGAGTAAAATATGGCTTTAACAGCCTGAAAAGATGTCAAATATACTGTAGATTTACTTGGACATTTTAGCCTTTAATTTTAAAATCCTACATCAGAATGGTCCAATATTGACTGTGTGACACCATGGATATGTGATGTTTCTCCCAGACTTGGAATGAAGCTGGTTTAACAGGAGGATTCCGTTCTACAGTTGCCTGAAAAAGAGTAAAATATGGCTTTAACAGCCTGAAAAAGATGTCAAATATACTGTAGATTTACTTGGACATTTTAGCCTTTAATTTTAAAATCCTACATCAGAATGGTCCAATATTGACTGTGTGACACCATGGATATGTGATGTTTCTCTCAGACTTGGAATGAAGCTGGTTTAACAGGAGGATTCCGTTCTACAGTTGCCTGAAAAAGAGTAAAATATGGCTTTAACAGCCTGAAAAAGATGTCAAATATACTGTAGATTTACTTGGACATTTTAGCCTTTAATTTTAAAATCCTACATCAGAATGGTCCAATATTGACTGTGTGACACCATGGATATGTGATGTTTCTCTCAGACTTGGAATGAAGCTGGTTTAACAGGAGGATTCCGTTCTACAGTTGCCTGAAAAAGAGTAAAATATGGCTTTAACAGCCTGAAAAAGATGTCAAATATACTGTAGATTTACTTGGACATTTTAGCCTTTAATTTTAAAATCCTACATCAGAATGGTCCAATAGTGACTGTGTGACACCATGGATATGTGATGTTTCTCTCAGACTTGGAATTAAGCTGGTTTAACAGGAGGATTCCGTTCTACAGTTGCCTGAAAAAGAGTAAAATATGGCTTTAACAGCCTGAAAAAGATGTCAAATATACTGTAGATTTACTTGGACATTTTAGCCTTTAATTTTAAAATCCTACATCAGAATGGTCCAATATTGACTGTGTGACACCATGGATATGTGATGTTTCTCTCAGACTTGGAATGAAGCTGGTTTAACAGGAGGATTCCGTTCTACAGTTGCCTGAAAAAGAGTAAAATATGGCTTTAACAGCCTGAAAAAGATGTCAAATATACTGTAGATTTACTTGGACATTTTAGCCTTTAATTTTAAAATCCTACATCAGAATGGTCCAATATTGACTGTGTGACACCATGGATATGTGATGTTTCTCTCAGACTTGGAATGAAGCTGGTTTAACAGGAGGATTCCGTTCTACAGTTGCCTGAAAAAGAGTAAAATATGGCTTTAACAGCCTGAAAAAGATGTCAAATATACTGTAGATTTACTTGGACATTTTAGCCTTTAATTTTAAAATCCTACATCAGAATGGTCCATATTGACTGTGTGACACCATGGATATGTGATGTTTCTCTCAGACTTGGAATGAAGCTGGTTTAACAGGAGGATTCCGTTCTACAGTTGCCTGAAAAAGAGTAAAATATGGCTTTAACAGCCTGAAAAAGATGTCAAATATACTGTAGATTTACTTGGACATTTTAGCCTTTAATTTTAAAATCCTACATCAGAATGGTCCAATATTGACTGTGTGACACCATGGATATGTGATGTTTCTCTCAGACTTGGAATGAAGCTGGTTTAACAGGAGGATTCCGTTCTACAGTTGCCTGAAAAAGAGTAAAATATGGCTTTAACAGCCTGAAAAAGATGTCAAATATACTGTAGATTTACTTGGACATTTTAGCCTTTAATTTTAAAATCCTACATCAGAATGGTCCAATATTGACTGTGTGACACCATGGATATGTGATGTTTCTCTCAGACTTGGAATGAAGCTGGTTTAACAGGAGGATTCCGTTCTACAGTTGCCTGAAAAAGAGTAAAATATGGCTTTAACAGCCTGAAAAAGATGTCAAATATACTGTAGATTTACTTGGACATTTTAGCCTTTAATTTTAAAATCCTACATCAGAATGGTCCATATTGACTGTGTGACACCATGGATATGTGATGTTTCTCTCAGACTTGGAATGAAGCTGGTTTAACAGGAGGATTCCGTTCTACAGTTGCCTGAAAAAGAGTAAAATATGGCTTTAACAGCCTGAAAAAGATGTCAAATATACTGTAGATTTACTTGGACATTTTAGCCTTTAATTTTAAAATCCTACATCAGAATGGTCCAATATTGACTGTGTGACACCATGGATATGTGATGTTTCTCTCAGACTTGGAATGAAGCTGGTTTAACAGGAGGATTCCGTTCTACAGTTGCCTGAAAAAGAGTAAAATATGGCTTTAACAGCCTGAAAAAGATGTCAAATATACTGTAGATTTACTTGGACATTTTAGCCTTTAATTTTAAAATCCTACATCAGAATGGTCCAATATTGACTGTGTGACACCATGGATATGTGATGTTTCTCTCAGACTTGGAATGAAGCTGGTTTAACAGGAGGATTCCGTTCTACAGTTGCCTGAAAAAGAGTAAAATATGGCTTTAACAGCCTGAAAAAGATGTCAAATATACTGTAGATTTACTTGGACATTTTAGCCTTTAATTTTAAAATCCTACATCAGAATGGTCCAATATTGACTGTGTGACACCATGGATATGTGATGTTTCTCTCAGACTTGGAATGAAGCTGGTTTAACAGGAGGATTCCGTTCTACAGTTGCCTGAAAAAGAGTAAAATATGGCTTTAACAGCCTGAAAAAGATGTCAAATATACTGTAGATTTACTTGGACATTTTAGCCTTTAATTTTAAAATCCTACATCAGAATGGTCCAATATTGACTGTGTGACACCATGGATATGTGATGTTTCTCTCAGACTTGGAATGAAGCTGGTTTAACAGGAGGATTCCGTTCTACAGTTGCCTGAAAAAGAGTAAAATATGGCTTTAACAGCCTGAAAAAGATGTCAAATATACTGTAGATTTACTTGGACATTTTAGCCTTTAATTTTAAAATCCTACATCAGAATGGTCCAATATTGACTGTGTGACACCATGGATATGTGATGTTTCTCTCAGACTTGGAATGAAGCTGGTTTAACAGGAGGATTCCGTTCTACAGTTGCCTGAAAAAGAGTAAAATATGGCTTTAACAGCCTGAAAAAGATGTCAAATATACTGTAGATTTACTTGGACATTTTAGCCTTTAATTTTAAAATCCTACATCAGAATGGTCCAATATTGACTGTGTGACACCATGGATATGTGATGTTTCTCTCAGACTTGGAATGAAGCTGGTTTAACAGGAGGATTCCGTTCTACAGTTGCCTGAAAAAGAGTAAAATATGGCTTTAACAGCCTGAAAAAGATGTCAAATATACTGTAGATTTACTTGGACATTTTAGCCTTTAATTTTAAAATCCTACATCAGAATGGTCCAATATTGACTGTGTGACACCATGGATATGTGATGTTTCTCTCAGACTTGGAATGAAGCTGGTTTAACAGGAGGATTCCGTTCTACAGTTGCCTGAAAAAGAGTAAAATATGGCTTTAACAGCCTGAAAAAGATGTCAAATATACTGTAGATTTACTTGGACATTTTAGCCTTTAATTTTAAAATCCTACATCAGAATGGTCCAATATTGACTGTGTGACACCATGGATATGTGATGTTTCTCTCAGACTTGGAATGAAGCTGGTTTAACAGGAGGATTCCGTTCTACAGTTGCCTGAAAAAGAGTAAAATATGGCTTTAACAGCCTGAAAAAGATGTCAAATATACTGTAGATTTACTTGGACATTTTAGCCTTTAATTTTAAAATCCTACATCAGAATGGTCCAATATTGACTGTGTGACACCATGGATATGTGATGTTTCTCTCAGACTTGGAATGAAGCTGGTTTAACAGGAGGATTCCGTTCTACAGTTGCCTGAAAAAGAGTAAAATATGGCTTTAACAGCCTGAAAAAGATGTCAAATATACTGTAGATTTACTTGGACATTTTAGCCTTTAATTTTAAAATCCTACATCAGAATGGTCCAATATTGACTGTGTGACACCATGGATATGTGATGTTTCTCTCAGACTTGGAATGAAGCTGGTTTAACAGGAGGATTCCGTTCTACAGTTGCCTGAAAAAGAGTAAAATATGGCTTTAACAGCCTGAAAAAGATGTCAAATATACTGTAGATTTACTTGGACATTTTAGCCTTTAATTTTAAAATCCTACATCAGAATGGTCCAATATTGACTGTGTGACACCATGGATATGTGATGTTTCTCTCAGACTTGGAATGAAGCTGGTTTAACAGGAGGATTCCGTTCTACAGTTGCCTGAAAAAGAGTAAAATATGGCTTTAACAGCCTGAAAAAGATGTCAAATATACTGTAGATTTACTTGGACATTTTAGCCTTTAATTTTAAAATCCTACATCAGAATGGTCCAATATTGACTGTGTGACACCATGGATATGTGATGTTTCTCTCAGACTTGGAATGAAGCTGGTTTAACAGGAGGATTCCGTTCTACAGTTGCCTGAAAAAGAGTAAAATATGGCTTTAACAGCCTGAAAAAGATGTCAAATATACTGTAGATTTACTTGGACATTTTAGCCTTTAATTTTAAAATCCTACATCAGAATGGTCCATATTGACTGTGTGACACCATGGATATGTGATGTTTCTCTCAGACTTGGAATGAAGCTGGTTTAACAGGAGGATTCCGTTCTACAGTTGCCTGAAAAAGAGTAAAATATGGCTTTAACAGCCTGAAAAAGATGTCAAATATACTGTAGATTTACTTGGACATTTTAGCCTTTAATTTTAAAATCCTACATCAGAATGGTCCAATATTGACTGTGTGACACCATGGATATGTGATGTTTCTCTCAGACTTGGAATGAAGCTGGTTTAACAGGAGGATTCCGTTCTACAGTTGCCTGAAAAAGAGTAAAATATGGCTTTAACAGCCTGAAAAAGATGTCAAATATACTGTAGATTTACTTGGACATTTTAGCCTTTAATTTTAAAATCCTACATCAGAATGGTCCAATATTGACTGTGTGACACCATGGATATGTGATGTTTCTCTCAGACTTGGAATGAAGCTGGTTTAACAGGAGGATTCCGTTCTACAGTTGCCTGAAAAAGAGTAAAATATGGCTTTAACAGCCTGAAAAAGATGTCAAATATACTGTAGATTTACTTGGACATTTTAGCCTTTAATTTTAAAATCCTACATCAGAATGGTCCATATTGACTGTGTGACACCATGGATATGTGATGTTTCTCTCAGACTTGGAATGAAGCTGGTTTAACAGGAGGATTCCGTTCTACAGTTGCCTGAAAAAGAGTAAAATATGGCTTTAACAGCCTGAAAAAGATGTCAAATATACTGTAGATTTACTTGGACATTTTAGCCTTTAATTTTAAAATCCTACATCAGAATGGTCCAATATTGACTGTGTGACACCATGGATATGTGATGTTTCTCTCAGACTTGGAATGAAGCTGGTTTAACAGGAGGATTCCGTTCTACAGTTGCCTGAAAAAGAGTAAAATATGGCTTTAACAGCCTGAAAAAGATGTCAAATATACTGTAGATTTACTTGGACATTTTAGCCTTTAATTTTAAAATCCTACATCAGAATGGTCCAATATTGACTGTGTGACACCATGGATATGTGATGTTTCTCTCAGACTTGGAATGAAGCTGGTTTAACAGGAGGATTCCGTTCTACAGTTGCCTGAAAAAGAGTAAAATATGGCTTTAACAGCCTGAAAAAGATGTCAAATATACTGTAGATTTACTTGGACATTTTAGCCTTTAATTTTAAAATCCTACATCAGAATGGTCCAATATTGACTGTGTGACACCATGGATATGTGATGTTTCTCTCAGACTTGGAATGAAGCTGGTTTAACAGGAGGATTCCGTTCTACAGTTGCCTGAAAAAGAGTAAAATATGGCTTTAACAGCCTGAAAAAGATGTCAAATATACTGTAGATTTACTTGGACATTTTAGCCTTTAATTTTAAAATCCTACATCAGAATGGTCCAATATTGACTGTGTGACACCATGGATATGTGATGTTTCTCTCAGACTTGGAATGAAGCTGGTTTAACAGGAGGATTCCGTTCTACAGTTGCCTGAAAAAGAGTAAAATATGGCTTTAACAGCCTGAAAAAGATGTCAAATATACTGTAGATTTACTTGGACATTTTAGCCTTTAATTTTAAAATCCTACATCAGAATGGTCCAATATTGACTGTGTGACACCATGGATATGTGATGTTTCTCTCAGACTTGGAATGAAGCTGGTTTAACAGGAGGATTCCGTTCTACAGTTGCCTGAAAAAGAGTAAAATATGGCTTTAACAGCCTGAAAAAGATGTCAAATATACTGTAGATTTACTTGGACATTTTAGCCTTTAATTTTAAAATCCTACATCAGAATGGTCCAATATTGACTGTGTGACACCATGGATATGTGATGTTTCTCTCAGACTTGGAATGAAGCTGGTTTAACAGGAGGATTCCGTTCTACAGTTGCCTGAAAAAGAGTAAAATATGGCTTTAACAGCCTGAAAAAGATGTCAAATATACTGTAGATTTACTTGGACATTTTAGCCTTTAATTTTAAAATCCTACATCAGAATGGTCCAATATTGACTGTGTGACACCATGGATATGTGATGTTTCTCTCAGACTTGGAATGAAGCTGGTTTAACAGGAGGATTCCGTTCTACAGTTGCCTGAAAAAGAGTAAAATATGGCTTTAACAGCCTGAAAAAGATGTCAAATATACTGTAGATTTACTTGGACATTTTAGCCTTTAATTTTAAAATCCTACATCAGAATGGTCCAATATTGACTGTGTGACACCATGGATATGTGATGTTTCTCTCAGACTTGGAATGAAGCTGGTTTAACAGGAGGATTCCGTTCTACAGTTGCCTGAAAAAGAGTAAAATATGGCTTTAACAGCCTGAAAAAGATGTCAAATATACTGTAGATTTACTTGGACATTTTAGCCTTTAATTTTAAAATCCTACATCAGAATGGTCCAATATTGACTGTGTGACACCATGGATATGTGATGTTTCTCTCAGACTTGGAATGAAGCTGGTTTAACAGGAGGATTCCGTTCTACAGTTGCCTGAAAAAGAGTAAAATATGGCTTTAACAGCCTGAAAAAGATGTCAAATATACTGTAGATTTACTTGGACATTTTAGCCTTTAATTTTAAAATCCTACATCAGAATGGTCCAATATTGACTGTGTGACACCATGGATATGTGATGTTTCTCTCAGACTTGGAATGAAGCTGGTTTAACAGGAGGATTCCGTTCTACAGTTGCCTGAAAAAGAGTAAAATATGGCTTTAACAGCCTGAAAAAGATGTCAAATATACTGTAGATTTACTTGGACATTTTAGCCTTTAATTTTAAAATCCTACATCAGAATGGTCCAATATTGACTGTGTGACACCATGGATATGTGATGTTTCTCTCAGACTTGGAATGAAGCTGGTTTAACAGGAGGATTCCGTTCTACAGTTGCCTGAAAAAGAGTAAAATATGGCTTTAACAGCCTGAAAAAGATGTCAAATATACTGTAGATTTACTTGGACATTTTAGCCTTTAATTTTAAAATCCTACATCAGAATGGTCCAATATTGACTGTGTGACACCATGGATATGTGATGTTTCTCTCAGACTTGGAATGAAGCTGGTTTAACAGGAGGATTCCGTTCTACAGTTGCCTGAAAAAGAGTAAAATATGGCTTTAACAGCCTGAAAAAGATGTCAAATATACTGTAGATTTACTTGGACATTTTAGCCTTTAATTTTAAAATCCTACATCAGAATGGTCCAATATTGACTGTGTGACACCATGGATATGTGATGTTTCTCTCAGACTTGGAATGAAGCTGGTTTAACAGGAGGATTCCGTTCTACAGTTGCCTGAAAAAGAGTAAAATATGGCTTTAACAGCCTGAAAAAGATGTCAAATATACTGTAGATTTACTTGGACATTTTAGCCTTTAATTTTAAAATCCTACATCAGAATGGTCCAATATTGACTGTGTGACACCATGGATATGTGATGTTTCTCTCAGACTTGGAATGAAGCTGGTTTAACAGGAGGATTCCGTTCTACAGTTGCCTGAAAAAGAGTAAAATATGGCTTTAACAGCCTGAAAAAGATGTCAAATATACTGTAGATTTACTTGGACATTTTAGCCTTTAATTTTAAAATCCTACATCAGAATGGTCCAATATTGACTGTGTGACACCATGGATATGTGATGTTTCTCTCAGACTTGGAATGAAGCTGGTTTAACAGGAGGATTCCGTTCTACAGTTGCCTGAAAAAGAGTAAAATATGGCTTTAACAGCCTGAAAAAGATGTCAAATATACTGTAGATTTACTTGGACATTTTAGCCTTTAATTTTAAAATCCTACATCAGAATGGTCCATATTGACTGTGTGACACCATGGATATGTGATGTTTCTCTCAGACTTGGAATGAAGCTGGTTTAACAGGAGGATTCCGTTCTACAGTTGCCTGAAAAAGAGTAAAATATGGCTTTAACAGCCTGAAAAAGATGTCAAATATACTGTAGATTTACTTGGACATTTTAGCCTTTAATTTTAAAATCCTACATCAGAATGGTCCAATATTGACTGTGTGACACCATGGATATGTGATGTTTCTCTCAGACTTGGAATGAAGCTGGTTTAACAGGAGGATTCCGTTCTACAGTTGCCTGAAAAAGAGTAAAATATGGCTTTAACAGCCTGAAAAAGATGTCAAATATACTGTAGATTTACTTGGACATTTTAGCCTTTAATTTTAAAATCCTACATCAGAATGGTCCAATATTGACTGTGTGACACCATGGATATGTGATGTTTCTCTCAGACTTGGAATGAAGCTGGTTTAACAGGAGGATTCCGTTCTACAGTTGCCTGAAAAAGAGTAAAATATGGCTTTAACAGCCTGAAAAAGATGTCAAATATACTGTAGATTTACTTGGACATTTTAGCCTTTAATTTTAAAATCCTACATCAGAATGGTCCATATTGACTGTGTGACACCATGGATATGTGATGTTTCTCTCAGACTTGGAATGAAGCTGGTTTAACAGGAGGATTCCGTTCTACAGTTGCCTGAAAAAGAGTAAAATATGGCTTTAACAGCCTGAAAAAGATGTCAAATATACTGTAGATTTACTTGGACATTTTAGCCTTTAATTTTAAAATCCTACATCAGAATGGTCCAATATTGACTGTGTGACACCATGGATATGTGATGTTTCTCTCAGACTTGGAATGAAGCTGGTTTAACAGGAGGATTCCGTTCTACAGTTGCCTGAAAAAGAGTAAAATATGGCTTTAACAGCCTGAAAAAGATGTCAAATATACTGTAGATTTACTTGGACATTTTAGCCTTTAATTTTAAAATCCTACATCAGAATGGTCCAATATTGACTGTGTGACACCATGGATATGTGATGTTTCTCTCAGACTTGGAATGAAGCTGGTTTAACAGGAGGATTCCGTTCTACAGTTGCCTGAAAAAGAGTAAAATATGGCTTTAACAGCCTGAAAAAGATGTCAAATATACTGTAGATTTACTTGGACATTTTAGCCTTTAATTTTAAAATCCTACATCAGAATGGTCCAATATTGACTGTGTGACACCATGGATATGTGATGTTTCTCTCAGACTTGGAATGAAGCTGGTTTAACAGGAGGATTCCGTTCTACAGTTGCCTGAAAAAGAGTAAAATATGGCTTTAACAGCCTGAAAAAGATGTCAAATATACTGTAGATTTACTTGGACATTTTAGCCTTTAATTTTAAAATCCTACATCAGAATGGTCCAATATTGACTGTGTGACACCATGGATATGTGATGTTTCTCTCAGACTTGGAATGAAGCTGGTTTAACAGGAGGATTCCGTTCTACAGTTGCCTGAAAAAGAGTAAAATATGGCTTTAACAGCCTGAAAAAGATGTCAAATATACTGTAGATTTACTTGGACATTTTAGCCTTTAATTTTAAAATCCTACATCAGAATGGTCCATATTGACTGTGTGACACCATGGATATGTGATGTTTCTCTCAGACTTGGAATGAAGCTGGTTTAACAGGAGGATTCCGTTCTACAGTTGCCTGAAAAAGAGTAAAATATGGCTTTAACAGCCTGAAAAAGATGTCAAATATACTGTAGATTTACTTGGACATTTTAGCCTTTAATTTTAAAATCCTACATCAGAATGGTCCAATATTGACTGTGTGACACCATGGATATGTGATGTTTCTCTCAGACTTGGAATGAAGCTGGTTTAACAGGAGGATTCCGTTCTACAGTTGCCTGAAAAAGAGTAAAATATGGCTTTAACAGCCTGAAAAAGATGTCAAATATACTGTAGATTTACTTGGACATTTTAGCCTTTAATTTTAAAATCCTACATCAGAATGGTCCAATATTGACTGTGTGACACCATGGATATGTGATGTTTCTCTCAGACTTGGAATGAAGCTGGTTTAACAGGAGGATTCCGTTCTACAGTTGCCTGAAAAAGAGTAAAATATGGCTTTAACAGCCTGAAAAAGATGTCAAATATACTGTAGATTTACTTGGACATTTTAGCCTTTAATTTTAAAATCCTACATCAGAATGGTCCAATATTGACTGTGTGACACCATGGATATGTGATGTTTCTCTCAGACTTGGAATGAAGCTGGTTTAACAGGAGGATTCCGTTCTACAGTTGCCTGAAAAAGAGTAAAATATGGCTTTAACAGCCTGAAAAAGATGTCAAATATACTGTAGATTTACTTGGACATTTTAGCCTTTAATTTTAAAATCCTACATCAGAATGGTCCAATATTGACTGTGTGACACCATGGATATGTGATGTTTCTCTCAGACTTGGAATGAAGCTGGTTTAACAGGAGGATTCCGTTCTACAGTTGCCTGAAAAAGAGTAAAATATGGCTTTAACAGCCTGAAAAAGATGTCAAATATACTGTAGATTTACTTGGACATTTTAGCCTTTAATTTTAAAATCCTACATCAGAATGGTCCAATATTGACTGTGTGACACCATGGATATGTGATGTTTCTCTCAGACTTGGAATGAAGCTGGTTTAACAGGAGGATTCCGTTCTACAGTTGCCTGAAAAAGAGTAAAATATGGCTTTAACAGCCTGAAAAAGATGTCAAATATACTGTAGATTTACTTGGACATTTTAGCCTTTAATTTTAAAATCCTACATCAGAATGGTCCAATATTGACTGTGTGACACCATGGATATGTGATGTTTCTCTCAGACTTGGAATGAAGCTGGTTTAACAGGAGGATTCCGTTCTACAGTTGCCTGAAAAAGAGTAAAATATGGCTTTAACAGCCTGAAAAAGATGTCAAATATACTGTAGATTTACTTGGACATTTTAGCCTTTAATTTTAAAATCCTACATCAGAATGGTCCAATATTGACTGTGTGACACCATGGATATGTGATGTTTCTCTCAGACTTGGAATGAAGCTGGTTTAACAGGAGGATTCCGTTCTACAGTTGCCTGAAAAAGAGTAAAATATGGCTTTAACAGCCTGAAAAAGATGTCAAATATACTGTAGATTTACTTGGACATTTTAGCCTTTAATTTTAAAATCCTACATCAGAATGGTCCAATATTGACTGTGTGACACCATGGATATGTGATGTTTCTCTCAGACTTGGAATGAAGCTGGTTTAACAGGAGGATTCCGTTCTACAGTTGCCTGAAAAAGAGTAAAATATGGCTTTAACAGCCTGAAAAAGATGTCAAATATACTGTAGATTTACTTGGACATTTTAGCCTTTAATTTTAAAATCCTACATCAGAATGGTCCAATATTGACTGTGTGACACCATGGATATGTGATGTTTCTCTCAGACTTGGAATGAAGCTGGTTTAACAGGAGGATTCCGTTCTACAGTTGCCTGAAAAAGAGTAAAATATGGCTTTAACAGCCTGAAAAAGATGTCAAATATACTGTAGATTTACTTGGACATTTTAGCCTTTAATTTTAAAATCCTACATCAGAATGGTCCAATATTGACTGTGTGACACCATGGATATGTGATGTTTCTCTCAGACTTGGAATGAAGCTGGTTTAACAGGAGGATTCCGTTCTACAGTTGCCTGAAAAAGAGTAAAATATGGCTTTAACAGCCTGAAAAAGATGTCAAATATACTGTAGATTTACTTGGACATTTTAGCCTTTAATTTTAAAATCCTACATCAGAATGGTCCAATATTGACTGTGTGACACCATGGATATGTGATGTTTCTCTCAGACTTGGAATGAAGCTGGTTTAACAGGAGGATTCCGTTCTACAGTTGCCTGAAAAAGAGTAAAATATGGCTTTAACAGCCTGAAAAAGATGTCAAATATACTGTAGATTTACTTGGACATTTTAGCCTTTAATTTTAAAATCCTACATCAGAATGGTCCAATATTGACTGTGTGACACCATGGATATGTGATGTTTCTCTCAGACTTGGAATGAAGCTGGTTTAACAGGAGGATTCCGTTCTACAGTTGCCTGAAAAAGAGTAAAATATGGCTTTAACAGCCTGAAAAAGATGTCAAATATACTGTAGATTTACTTGGACATTTTAGCCTTTAATTTTAAAATCCTACATCAGAATGGTCCAATATTGACTGTGTGACACCATGGATATGTGATGTTTCTCTCAGACTTGGAATGAAGCTGGTTTAACAGGAGGATTCCGTTCTACAGTTGCCTGAAAAAGAGTAAAATATGGCTTTAACAGCCTGAAAAAGATGTCAAATATACTGTAGATTTACTTGGACATTTTAGCCTTTAATTTTAAAATCCTACATCAGAATGGTCCAATATTGACTGTGTGACACCATGGATATGTGATGTTTCTCTCAGACTTGGAATGAAGCTGGTTTAACAGGAGGATTCCGTTCTACAGTTGCCTGAAAAAGAGTAAAATATGGCTTTAACAGCCTGAAAAAGATGTCAAATATACTGTAGATTTACTTGGACATTTTAGCCTTTAATTTTAAAATCCTACATCAGAATGGTCCAATATTGACTGTGTGACACCATGGATATGTGATGTTTCTCTCAGACTTGGAATGAAGCTGGTTTAACAGGAGGATTCCGTTCTACAGTTGCCTGAAAAAGAGTAAAATATGGCTTTAACAGCCTGAAAAAGATGTCAAATATACTGTAGATTTACTTGGACATTTTAGCCTTTAATTTTAAAATCCTACATCAGAATGGTCCATATTGACTGTGTGACACCATGGATATGTGATGTTTCTCTCAGACTTGGAATGAAGCTGGTTTAACAGGAGGATTCCGTTCTACAGTTGCCTGAAAAAGAGTAAAATATGGCTTTAACAGCCTGAAAAAGATGTCAAATATACTGTAGATTTACTTGGACATTTTAGCCTTTAATTTTAAAATCCTACATCAGAATGGTCCAATATTGACTGTGTGACACCATGGATATGTGATGTTTCTCTCAGACTTGGAATGAAGCTGGTTTAACAGGAGGATTCCGTTCTACAGTTGCCTGAAAAAGAGTAAAATATGGCTTTAACAGCCTGAAAAAGATGTCAAATATACTGTAGATTTACTTGGACATTTTAGCCTTTAATTTTAAAATCCTACATCAGAATGGTCCATATTGACTGTGTGACACCATGGATATGTGATGTTTCTCTCAGACTTGGAATGAAGCTGGTTTAACAGGAGGATTCCGTTCTACAGTTGCCTGAAAAAGAGTAAAATATGGCTTTAACAGCCTGAAAAAGATGTCAAATATACTGTAGATTTACTTGGACATTTTAGCCTTTAATTTTAAAATCCTACATCAGAATGGTCCAATATTGACTGTGTGACACCATGGATATGTGATGTTTCTCTCAGACTTGGAATGAAGCTGGTTTAACAGGAGGATTCCGTTCTACAGTTGCCTGAAAAAGAGTAAAATATGGCTTTAACAGCCTGAAAAAGATGTCAAATATACTGTAGATTTACTTGGACATTTTAGCCTTTAATTTTAAAATCCTACATCAGAATGGTCCAATATTGACTGTGTGACACCATGGATATGTGATGTTTCTCTCAGACTTGGAATGAAGCTGGTTTAACAGGAGGATTCCGTTCTACAGTTGCCTGAAAAAGAGTAAAATATGGCTTTAACAGCCTGAAAAAGATGTCAAATATACTGTAGATTTACTTGGACATTTTAGCCTTTAATTTTAAAATCCTACATCAGAATGGTCCAATATTGACTGTGTGACACCATGGATATGTGATGTTTCTCTCAGACTTGGAATGAAGCTGGTTTAACAGGAGGATTCCGTTCTACAGTTGCCTGAAAAAGAGTAAAATATGGCTTTAACAGCCTGAAAAAGATGTCAAATATACTGTAGATTTACTTGGACATTTTAGCCTTTAATTTTAAAATCCTACATCAGAATGGTCCAATATTGACTGTGTGACACCATGGATATGTGATGTTTCTCTCAGACTTGGAATGAAGCTGGTTTAACAGGAGGATTCCGTTCTACAGTTGCCTGAAAAAGAGTAAAATATGGCTTTAACAGCCTGAAAAAGATGTCAAATATACTGTAGATTTACTTGGACATTTTAGCCTTTAATTTTAAAATCCTACATCAGAATGGTCCAATATTGACTGTGTGACACCATGGATATGTGATGTTTCTCTCAGACTTGGAATGAAGCTGGTTTAACAGGAGGATTCCGTTCTACAGTTGCCTGAAAAAGAGTAAAATATGGCTTTAACAGCCTGAAAAAGATGTCAAATATACTGTAGATTTACTTGGACATTTTAGCCTTTAATTTTAAAATCCTACATCAGAATGGTCCAATATTGACTGTGTGACACCATGGATATGTGATGTTTCTCTCAGACTTGGAATGAAGCTGGTTTAACAGGAGGATTCCGTTCTACAGTTGCCTGAAAAAGAGTAAAATATGGCTTTAACAGCCTGAAAAAGATGTCAAATATACTGTAGATTTACTTGGACATTTTAGCCTTTAATTTTAAAATCCTACATCAGAATGGTCCAATATTGACTGTGTGACACCATGGATATGTGATGTTTCTCTCAGACTTGGAATGAAGCTGGTTTAACAGGAGGATTCCGTTCTACAGTTGCCTGAAAAAGAGTAAAATATGGCTTTAACAGCCTGAAAAAGATGTCAAATATACTGTAGATTTACTTGGACATTTTAGCCTTTAATTTTAAAATCCTACATCAGAATGGTCCAATATTGACTGTGTGACACCATGGATATGTGATGTTTCTCTCAGACTTGGAATGAAGCTGGTTTAACAGGAGGATTCCGTTCTACAGTTGCCTGAAAAAGAGTAAAATATGGCTTTAACAGCCTGAAAAAGATGTCAAATATACTGTAGATTTACTTGGACATTTTAGCCTTTAATTTTAAAATCCTACATCAGAATGGTCCAATATTGACTGTGTGACACCATGGATATGTGATGTTTCTCTCAGACTTGGAATGAAGCTGGTTTAACAGGAGGATTCCGTTCTACAGTTGCCTGAAAAAGAGTAAAATATGGCTTTAACAGCCTGAAAAAGATGTCAAATATACTGTAGATTTACTTGGACATTTTAGCCTTTAATTTTAAAATCCTACATCAGAATGGTCCAATATTGACTGTGTGACACCATGGATATGTGATGTTTCTCTCAGACTTGGAATGAAGCTGGTTTAACAGGAGGATTCCGTTCTACAGTTGCCTGAAAAAGAGTAAAATATGGCTTTAACAGCCTGAAAAAGATGTCAAATATACTGTAGATTTACTTGGACATTTTAGCCTTTAATTTTAAAATCCTACATCAGAATGGTCCATATTGACTGTGTGACACCATGGATATGTGATGTTTCTCTCAGACTTGGAATGAAGCTGGTTTAACAGGAGGATTCCGTTCTACAGTTGCCTGAAAAAGAGTAAAATATGGCTTTAACAGCCTGAAAAAGATGTCAAATATACTGTAGATTTACTTGGACATTTTAGCCTTTAATTTTAAAATCCTACATCAGAATGGTCCAATATTGACTGTGTGACACCATGGATATGTGATGTTTCTCTCAGACTTGGAATGAAGCTGGTTTAACAGGAGGATTCCGTTCTACAGTTGCCTGAAAAAGAGTAAAATATGGCTTTAACAGCCTGAAAAAGATGTCAAATATACTGTAGATTTACTTGGACATTTTAGCCTTTAATTTTAAAATCCTACATCAGAATGGTCCAATATTGACTGTGTGACACCATGGATATGTGATGTTTCTCTCAGACTTGGAATGAAGCTGGTTTAACAGGAGGATTCCGTTCTACAGTTGCCTGAAAAAGAGTAAAATATGGCTTTAACAGCCTGAAAAAGATGTCAAATATACTGTAGATTTACTTGGACATTTTAGCCTTTAATTTTAAAATCCTACATCAGAATGGTCCATATTGACTGTGTGACACCATGGATATGTGATGTTTCTCTCAGACTTGGAATGAAGCTGGTTTAACAGGAGGATTCCGTTCTACAGTTGCCTGAAAAAGAGTAAAATATGGCTTTAACAGCCTGAAAAAGATGTCAAATATACTGTAGATTTACTTGGACATTTTAGCCTTTAATTTTAAAATCCTACATCAGAATGGTCCAATATTGACTGTGTGACACCATGGATATGTGATGTTTCTCTCAGACTTGGAATGAAGCTGGTTTAACAGGAGGATTCCGTTCTACAGTTGCCTGAAAAAGAGTAAAATATGGCTTTAACAGCCTGAAAAAGATGTCAAATATACTGTAGATTTACTTGGACATTTTAGCCTTTAATTTTAAAATCCTACATCAGAATGGTCCAATATTGACTGTGTGACACCATGGATATGTGATGTTTCTCTCAGACTTGGAATGAAGCTGGTTTAACAGGAGGATTCCGTTCTACAGTTGCCTGAAAAAGAGTAAAATATGGCTTTAACAGCCTGAAAAAGATGTCAAATATACTGTAGATTTACTTGGACATTTTAGCCTTTAATTTTAAAATCCTACATCAGAATGGTCCAATATTGACTGTGTGACACCATGGATATGTGATGTTTCTCTCAGACTTGGAATGAAGCTGGTTTAACAGGAGGATTCCGTTCTACAGTTGCCTGAAAAAGAGTAAAATATGGCTTTAACAGCCTGAAAAAGATGTCAAATATACTGTAGATTTACTTGGACATTTTAGCCTTTAATTTTAAAATCCTACATCAGAATGGTCCATATTGACTGTGTGACACCATGGATATGTGATGTTTCTCTCAGACTTGGAATGAAGCTGGTTTAACAGGAGGATTCCGTTCTACAGTTGCCTGAAAAAGAGTAAAATATGGCTTTAACAGCCTGAAAAAGATGTCAAATATACTGTAGATTTACTTGGACATTTTAGCCTTTAATTTTAAAATCCTACATCAGAATGGTCCAATATTGACTGTGTGACACCATGGATATGTGATGTTTCTCTCAGACTTGGAATGAAGCTGGTTTAACAGGAGGATTCCGTTCTACAGTTGCCTGAAAAAGAGTAAAATATGGCTTTAACAGCCTGAAAAAGATGTCAAATATACTGTAGATTTACTTGGACATTTTAGCCTTTAATTTTAAAATCCTACATCAGAATGGTCCAATATTGACTGTGTGACACCATGGATATGTGATGTTTCTCTCAGACTTGGAATGAAGCTGGTTTAACAGGAGGATTCCGTTCTACAGTTGCCTGAAAAAGAGTAAAATATGGCTTTAACAGCCTGAAAAAGATGTCAAATATACTGTAGATTTACTTGGACATTTTAGCCTTTAATTTTAAAATCCTACATCAGAATGGTCCAATATTGACTGTGTGACACCATGGATATGTGATGTTTCTCTCAGACTTGGAATGAAGCTGGTTTAACAGGAGGATTCCGTTCTACAGTTGCCTGAAAAAGAGTAAAATATGGCTTTAACAGCCTGAAAAAGATGTCAAATATACTGTAGATTTACTTGGACATTTTAGCCTTTAATTTTAAAATCCTACATCAGAATGGTCCAATATTGACTGTGTGACACCATGGATATGTGATGTTTCTCTCAGACTTGGAATGAAGCTGGTTTAACAGGAGGATTCCGTTCTACAGTTGCCTGAAAAAGAGTAAAATATGGCTTTAACAGCCTGAAAAAGATGTCAAATATACTGTAGATTTACTTGGACATTTTAGCCTTTAATTTTAAAATCCTACATCAGAATGGTCCAATATTGACTGTGTGACACCATGGATATGTGATGTTTCTCTCAGACTTGGAATGAAGCTGGTTTAACAGGAGGATTCCGTTCTACAGTTGCCTGAAAAAGAGTAAAATATGGCTTTAACAGCCTGAAAAAGATGTCAAATATACTGTAGATTTACTTGGACATTTTAGCCTTTAATTTTAAAATCCTACATCAGAATGGTCCAATATTGACTGTGTGACACCATGGATATGTGATGTTTCTCTCAGACTTGGAATGAAGCTGGTTTAACAGGAGGATTCCGTTCTACAGTTGCCTGAAAAAGAGTAAAATATGGCTTTAACAGCCTGAAAAAGATGTCAAATATACTGTAGATTTACTTGGACATTTTAGCCTTTAATTTTAAAATCCTACATCAGAATGGTCCAATATTGACTGTGTGACACCATGGATATGTGATGTTTCTCTCAGACTTGGAATGAAGCTGGTTTAACAGGAGGATTCCGTTCTACAGTTGCCTGAAAAAGAGTAAAATATGGCTTTAACAGCCTGAAAAAGATGTCAAATATACTGTAGATTTACTTGGACATTTTAGCCTTTAATTTTAAAATCCTACATCAGAATGGTCCAATATTGACTGTGTGACACCATGGATATGTGATGTTTCTCTCAGACTTGGAATGAAGCTGGTTTAACAGGAGGATTCCGTTCTACAGTTGCCTGAAAAAGAGTAAAATATGGCTTTAACAGCCTGAAAAAGATGTCAAATATACTGTAGATTTACTTGGACATTTTAGCCTTTAATTTTAAAATCCTACATCAGAATGGTCCATATTGACTGTGTGACACCATGGATATGTGATGTTTCTCTCAGACTTGGAATGAAGCTGGTTTAACAGGAGGATTCCGTTCTACAGTTGCCTGAAAAAGAGTAAAATATGGCTTTAACAGCCTGAAAAAGATGTCAAATATACTGTAGATTTACTTGGACATTTTAGCCTTTAATTTTAAAATCCTACATCAGAATGGTCCAATATTGACTGTGTGACACCATGGATATGTGATGTTTCTCTCAGACTTGGAATGAAGCTGGTTTAACAGGAGGATTCCGTTCTACAGTTGCCTGAAAAAGAGTAAAATATGGCTTTAACAGCCTGAAAAAGATGTCAAATATACTGTAGATTTACTTGGACATTTTAGCCTTTAATTTTAAAATCCTACATCAGAATGGTCCAATATTGACTGTGTGACACCATGGATATGTGATGTTTCTCTCAGACTTGGAATGAAGCTGGTTTAACAGGAGGATTCCGTTCTACAGTTGCCTGAAAAAGAGTAAAATATGGCTTTAACAGCCTGAAAAAGATGTCAAATATACTGTAGATTTACTTGGACATTTTAGCCTTTAATTTTAAAATCCTACATCAGAATGGTCCAATATTGACTGTGTGACACCATGGATATGTGATGTTTCTCTCAGACTTGGAATGAAGCTGGTTTAACAGGAGGATTCCGTTCTACAGTTGCCTGAAAAAGAGTAAAATATGGCTTTAACAGCCTGAAAAAGATGTCAAATATACTGTAGATTTACTTGGACATTTTAGCCTTTAATTTTAAAATCCTACATCAGAATGGTCCAATATTGACTGTGTGACACCATGGATATGTGATGTTTCTCTCAGACTTGGAATGAAGCTGGTTTAACAGGAGGATTCCGTTCTACAGTTGCCTGAAAAAGAGTAAAATATGGCTTTAACAGCCTGAAAAAGATGTCAAATATACTGTAGATTTACTTGGACATTTTAGCCTTTAATTTTAAAATCCTACATCAGAATGGTCCAATATTGACTGTGTGACACCATGGATATGTGATGTTTCTCTCAGACTTGGAATGAAGCTGGTTTAACAGGAGGATTCCGTTCTACAGTTGCCTGAAAAAGAGTAAAATATGGCTTTAACAGCCTGAAAAAGATGTCAAATATACTGTAGATTTACTTGGACATTTTAGCCTTTAATTTTAAAATCCTACATCAGAATGGTCCATATTGACTGTGTGACACCATGGATATGTGATGTTTCTCTCAGACTTGGAATGAAGCTGGTTTAACAGGAGGATTCCGTTCTACAGTTGCCTGAAAAAGAGTAAAATATGGCTTTAACAGCCTGAAAAAGATGTCAAATATACTGTAGATTTACTTGGACATTTTAGCCTTTAATTTTAAAATCCTACATCAGAATGGTCCAATATTGACTGTGTGACACCATGGATATGTGATGTTTCTCTCAGACTTGGAATGAAGCTGGTTTAACAGGAGGATTCCGTTCTACAGTTGCCTGAAAAAGAGTAAAATATGGCTTTAACAGCCTGAAAAAGATGTCAAATATACTGTAGATTTACTTGGACATTTTAGCCTTTAATTTTAAAATCCTACATCAGAATGGTCCAATATTGACTGTGTGACACCATGGATATGTGATGTTTCTCTCAGACTTGGAATGAAGCTGGTTTAACAGGAGGATTCCGTTCTACAGTTGCCTGAAAAAGAGTAAAATATGGCTTTAACAGCCTGAAAAAGATGTCAAATATACTGTAGATTTACTTGGACATTTTAGCCTTTAATTTTAAAATCCTACATCAGAATGGTCCATATTGACTGTGTGACACCATGGATATGTGATGTTTCTCTCAGACTTGGAATGAAGCTGGTTTAACAGGAGGATTCCGTTCTACAGTTGCCTGAAAAAGAGTAAAATATGGCTTTAACAGCCTGAAAAAGATGTCAAATATACTGTAGATTTACTTGGACATTTTAGCCTTTAATTTTAAAATCCTACATCAGAATGGTCCAATATTGACTGTGTGACACCATGGATATGTGATGTTTCTCTCAGACTTGGAATGAAGCTGGTTTAACAGGAGGATTCCGTTCTACAGTTGCCTGAAAAAGAGTAAAATATGGCTTTAACAGCCTGAAAAAGATGTCAAATATACTGTAGATTTACTTGGACATTTTAGCCTTTAATTTTAAAATCCTACATCAGAATGGTCCAATATTGACTGTGTGACACCATGGATATGTGATGTTTCTCTCAGACTTGGAATGAAGCTGGTTTAACAGGAGGATTCCGTTCTACAGTTGCCTGAAAAAGAGTAAAATATGGCTTTAACAGCCTGAAAAAGATGTCAAATATACTGTAGATTTACTTGGACATTTTAGCCTTTAATTTTAAAATCCTACATCAGAATGGTCCAATATTGACTGTGTGACACCATGGATATGTGATGTTTCTCTCAGACTTGGAATGAAGCTGGTTTAACAGGAGGATTCCGTTCTACAGTTGCCTGAAAAAGAGTAAAATATGGCTTTAACAGCCTGAAAAAGATGTCAAATATACTGTAGATTTACTTGGACATTTTAGCCTTTAATTTTAAAATCCTACATCAGAATGGTCCAATATTGACTGTGTGACACCATGGATATGTGATGTTTCTCTCAGACTTGGAATGAAGCTGGTTTAACAGGAGGATTCCGTTCTACAGTTGCCTGAAAAAGAGTAAAATATGGCTTTAACAGCCTGAAAAAGATGTCAAATATACTGTAGATTTACTTGGACATTTTAGCCTTTAATTTTAAAATCCTACATCAGAATGGTCCAATATTGACTGTGTGACACCATGGATATGTGATGTTTCTCTCAGACTTGGAATGAAGCTGGTTTAACAGGAGGATTCCGTTCTACAGTTGCCTGAAAAAGAGTAAAATATGGCTTTAACAGCCTGAAAAAGATGTCAAATATACTGTAGATTTACTTGGACATTTTAGCCTTTAATTTTAAAATCCTACATCAGAATGGTCCAATATTGACTGTGTGACACCATGGATATGTGATGTTTCTCTCAGACTTGGAATGAAGCTGGTTTAACAGGAGGATTCCGTTCTACAGTTGCCTGAAAAAGAGTAAAATATGGCTTTAACAGCCTGAAAAAGATGTCAAATATACTGTAGATTTACTTGGACATTTTAGCCTTTAATTTTAAAATCCTACATCAGAATGGTCCAATATTGACTGTGTGACACCATGGATATGTGATGTTTCTCTCAGACTTGGAATGAAGCTGGTTTAACAGGAGGATTCCGTTCTACAGTTGCCTGAAAAAGAGTAAAATATGGCTTTAACAGCCTGAAAAAGATGTCAAATATACTGTAGATTTACTTGGACATTTTAGCCTTTAATTTTAAAATCCTACATCAGAATGGTCCAATATTGACTGTGTGACACCATGGATATGTGATGTTTCTCTCAGACTTGGAATGAAGCTGGTTTAACAGGAGGATTCCGTTCTACAGTTGCCTGAAAAAGAGTAAAATATGGCTTTAACAGCCTGAAAAAGATGTCAAATATACTGTAGATTTACTTGGACATTTTAGCCTTTAATTTTAAAATCCTACATCAGAATGGTCCAATATTGACTGTGTGACACCATGGATATGTGATGTTTCTCTCAGACTTGGAATGAAGCTGGTTTAACAGGAGGATTCCGTTCTACAGTTGCCTGAAAAAGAGTAAAATATGGCTTTAACAGCCTGAAAAAGATGTCAAATATACTGTAGATTTACTTGGACATTTTAGCCTTTAATTTTAAAATCCTACATCAGAATGGTCCAATATTGACTGTGTGACACCATGGATATGTGATGTTTCTCTCAGACTTGGAATGAAGCTGGTTTAACAGGAGGATTCCGTTCTACAGTTGCCTGAAAAAGAGTAAAATATGGCTTTAACAGCCTGAAAAAGATGTCAAATATACTGTAGATTTACTTGGACATTTTAGCCTTTAATTTTAAAATCCTACATCAGAATGGTCCAATATTGACTGTGTGACACCATGGATATGTGATGTTTCTCTCAGACTTGGAATGAAGCTGGTTTAACAGGAGGATTCCGTTCTACAGTTGCCTGAAAAAGAGTAAAATATGGCTTTAACAGCCTGAAAAAGATGTCAAATATACTGTAGATTTACTTGGACATTTTAGCCTTTAATTTTAAAATCCTACATCAGAATGGTCCAATATTGACTGTGTGACACCATGGATATGTGATGTTTCTCTCAGACTTGGAATGAAGCTGGTTTAACAGGAGGATTCCGTTCTACAGTTGCCTGAAAAAGAGTAAAATATGGCTTTAACAGCCTGAAAAAGATGTCAAATATACTGTAGATTTACTTGGACATTTTAGCCTTTAATTTTAAAATCCTACATCAGAATGGTCCATATTGACTGTGTGACACCATGGATATGTGATGTTTCTCTCAGACTTGGAATGAAGCTGGTTTAACAGGAGGATTCCGTTCTACAGTTGCCTGAAAAAGAGTAAAATATGGCTTTAACAGCCTGAAAAAGATGTCAAATATACTGTAGATTTACTTGGACATTTTAGCCTTTAATTTTAAAATCCTACATCAGAATGGTCCAATATTGACTGTGTGACACCATGGATATGTGATGTTTCTCTCAGACTTGGAATGAAGCTGGTTTAACAGGAGGATTCCGTTCTACAGTTGCCTGAAAAAGAGTAAAATATGGCTTTAACAGCCTGAAAAAGATGTCAAATATACTGTAGATTTACTTGGACATTTTAGCCTTTAATTTTAAAATCCTACATCAGAATGGTCCAATATTGACTGTGTGACACCATGGATATGTGATGTTTCTCTCAGACTTGGAATGAAGCTGGTTTAACAGGAGGATTCCGTTCTACAGTTGCCTGAAAAAGAGTAAAATATGGCTTTAACAGCCTGAAAAAGATGTCAAATATACTGTAGATTTACTTGGACATTTTAGCCTTTAATTTTAAAATCCTACATCAGAATGGTCCAATATTGACTGTGTGACACCATGGATATGTGATGTTTCTCTCAGACTTGGAATGAAGCTGGTTTAACAGGAGGATTCCGTTCTACAGTTGCCTGAAAAAGAGTAAAATATGGCTTTAACAGCCTGAAAAAGATGTCAAATATACTGTAGATTTACTTGGACATTTTAGCCTTTAATTTTAAAATCCTACATCAGAATGGTCCAATATTGACTGTGTGACACCATGGATATGTGATGTTTCTCTCAGACTTGGAATGAAGCTGGTTTAACAGGAGGATTCCGTTCTACAGTTGCCTGAAAAAGAGTAAAATATGGCTTTAACAGCCTGAAAAAGATGTCAAATATACTGTAGATTTACTTGGACATTTTAGCCTTTAATTTTAAAATCCTACATCAGAATGGTCCAATATTGACTGTGTGACACCATGGATATGTGATGTTTCTCTCAGACTTGGAATGAAGCTGGTTTAACAGGAGGATTCCGTTCTACAGTTGCCTGAAAAAGAGTAAAATATGGCTTTAACAGCCTGAAAAAGATGTCAAATATACTGTAGATTTACTTGGACATTTTAGCCTTTAATTTTAAAATCCTACATCAGAATGGTCCAATATTGACTGTGTGACACCATGGATATGTGATGTTTCTCTCAGACTTGGAATGAAGCTGGTTTAACAGGAGGATTCCGTTCTACAGTTGCCTGAAAAAGAGTAAAATATGGCTTTAACAGCCTGAAAAAGATGTCAAATATACTGTAGATTTACTTGGACATTTTAGCCTTTAATTTTAAAATCCTACATCAGAATGGTCCAATATTGACTGTGTGACACCATGGATATGTGATGTTTCTCTCAGACTTGGAATGAAGCTGGTTTAACAGGAGGATTCCGTTCTACAGTTGCCTGAAAAAGAGTAAAATATGGCTTTAACAGCCTGAAAAAGATGTCAAATATACTGTAGATTTACTTGGACATTTTAGCCTTTAATTTTAAAATCCTACATCAGAATGGTCCAATATTGACTGTGTGACACCATGGATATGTGATGTTTCTCTCAGACTTGGAATGAAGCTGGTTTAACAGGAGGATTCCGTTCTACAGTTGCCTGAAAAAGAGTAAAATATGGCTTTAACAGCCTGAAAAAGATGTCAAATATACTGTAGATTTACTTGGACATTTTAGCCTTTAATTTTAAAATCCTACATCAGAATGGTCCATATTGACTGTGTGACACCATGGATATGTGATGTTTCTCTCAGACTTGGAATGAAGCTGGTTTAACAGGAGGATTCCGTTCTACAGTTGCCTGAAAAAGAGTAAAATATGGCTTTAACAGCCTGAAAAAGATGTCAAATATACTGTAGATTTACTTGGACATTTTAGCCTTTAATTTTAAAATCCTACATCAGAATGGTCCAATATTGACTGTGTGACACCATGGATATGTGATGTTTCTCTCAGACTTGGAATGAAGCTGGTTTAACAGGAGGATTCCGTTCTACAGTTGCCTGAAAAAGAGTAAAATATGGCTTTAACAGCCTGAAAAAGATGTCAAATATACTGTAGATTTACTTGGACATTTTAGCCTTTAATTTTAAAATCCTACATCAGAATGGTCCAATATTGACTGTGTGACACCATGGATATGTGATGTTTCTCTCAGACTTGGAATGAAGCTGGTTTAACAGGAGGATTCCGTTCTACAGTTGCCTGAAAAAGAGTAAAATATGGCTTTAACAGCCTGAAAAAGATGTCAAATATACTGTAGATTTACTTGGACATTTTAGCCTTTAATTTTAAAATCCTACATCAGAATGGTCCAATATTGACTGTGTGACACCATGGATATGTGATGTTTCTCTCAGACTTGGAATGAAGCTGGTTTAACAGGAGGATTCCGTTCTACAGTTGCCTGAAAAAGAGTAAAATATGGCTTTAACAGCCTGAAAAAGATGTCAAATATACTGTAGATTTACTTGGACATTTTAGCCTTTAATTTTAAAATCCTACATCAGAATGGTCCATATTGACTGTGTGACACCATGGATATGTGATGTTTCTCTCAGACTTGGAATGAAGCTGGTTTAACAGGAGGATTCCGTTCTACAGTTGCCTGAAAAAGAGTAAAATATGGCTTTAACAGCCTGAAAAAGATGTCAAATATACTGTAGATTTACTTGGACATTTTAGCCTTTAATTTTAAAATCCTACATCAGAATGGTCCAATATTGACTGTGTGACACCATGGATATGTGATGTTTCTCTCAGACTTGGAATGAAGCTGGTTTAACAGGAGGATTCCGTTCTACAGTTGCCTGAAAAAGAGTAAAATATGGCTTTAACAGCCTGAAAAAGATGTCAAATATACTGTAGATTTACTTGGACATTTTAGCCTTTAATTTTAAAATCCTACATCAGAATGGTCCAATATTGACTGTGTGACACCATGGATATGTGATGTTTCTCTCAGACTTGGAATGAAGCTGGTTTAACAGGAGGATTCCGTTCTACAGTTGCCTGAAAAAGAGTAAAATATGGCTTTAACAGCCTGAAAAAGATGTCAAATATACTGTAGATTTACTTGGACATTTTAGCCTTTAATTTTAAAATCCTACATCAGAATGGTCCAATATTGACTGTGTGACACCATGGATATGTGATGTTTCTCTCAGACTTGGAATGAAGCTGGTTTAACAGGAGGATTCCGTTCTACAGTTGCCTGAAAAAGAGTAAAATATGGCTTTAACAGCCTGAAAAAGATGTCAAATATACTGTAGATTTACTTGGACATTTTAGCCTTTAATTTTAAAATCCTACATCAGAATGGTCCAATATTGACTGTGTGACACCATGGATATGTGATGTTTCTCTCAGACTTGGAATGAAGCTGGTTTAACAGGAGGATTCCGTTCTACAGTTGCCTGAAAAAGAGTAAAATATGGCTTTAACAGCCTGAAAAAGATGTCAAATATACTGTAGATTTACTTGGACATTTTAGCCTTTAATTTTAAAATCCTACATCAGAATGGTCCAATATTGACTGTGTGACACCATGGATATGTGATGTTTCTCTCAGACTTGGAATGAAGCTGGTTTAACAGGAGGATTCCGTTCTACAGTTGCCTGAAAAAGAGTAAAATATGGCTTTAACAGCCTGAAAAAGATGTCAAATATACTGTAGATTTACTTGGACATTTTAGCCTTTAATTTTAAAATCCTACATCAGAATGGTCCAATATTGACTGTGTGACACCATGGATATGTGATGTTTCTCTCAGACTTGGAATGAAGCTGGTTTAACAGGAGGATTCCGTTCTACAGTTGCCTGAAAAAGAGTAAAATATGGCTTTAACAGCCTGAAAAAGATGTCAAATATACTGTAGATTTACTTGGACATTTTAGCCTTTAATTTTAAAATCCTACATCAGAATGGTCCATATTGACTGTGTGACACCATGGATATGTGATGTTTCTCTCAGACTTGGAATGAAGCTGGTTTAACAGGAGGATTCCGTTCTACAGTTGCCTGAAAAAGAGTAAAATATGGCTTTAACAGCCTGAAAAAGATGTCAAATATACTGTAGATTTACTTGGACATTTTAGCCTTTAATTTTAAAATCCTACATCAGAATGGTCCAATATTGACTGTGTGACACCATGGATATGTGATGTTTCTCTCAGACTTGGAATGAAGCTGGTTTAACAGGAGGATTCCGTTCTACAGTTGCCTGAAAAAGAGTAAAATATGGCTTTAACAGCCTGAAAAAGATGTCAAATATACTGTAGATTTACTTGGACATTTTAGCCTTTAATTTTAAAATCCTACATCAGAATGGTCCAATATTGACTGTGTGACACCATGGATATGTGATGTTTCTCTCAGACTTGGAATGAAGCTGGTTTAACAGGAGGATTCCGTTCTACAGTTGCCTGAAAAAGAGTAAAATATGGCTTTAACAGCCTGAAAAAGATGTCAAATATACTGTAGATTTACTTGGACATTTTAGCCTTTAATTTTAAAATCCTACATCAGAATGGTCCAATATTGACTGTGTGACACCATGGATATGTGATGTTTCTCTCAGACTTGGAATGAAGCTGGTTTAACAGGAGGATTCCGTTCTACAGTTGCCTGAAAAAGAGTAAAATATGGCTTTAACAGCCTGAAAAAGATGTCAAATATACTGTAGATTTACTTGGACATTTTAGCCTTTAATTTTAAAATCCTACATCAGAATGGTCCAATATTGACTGTGTGACACCATGGATATGTGATGTTTCTCTCAGACTTGGAATGAAGCTGGTTTAACAGGAGGATTCCGTTCTACAGTTGCCTGAAAAAGAGTAAAATATGGCTTTAACAGCCTGAAAAAGATGTCAAATATACTGTAGATTTACTTGGACATTTTAGCCTTTAATTTTAAAATCCTACATCAGAATGGTCCAATATTGACTGTGTGACACCATGGATATGTGATGTTTCTCTCAGACTTGGAATGAAGCTGGTTTAACAGGAGGATTCCGTTCTACAGTTGCCTGAAAAAGAGTAAAATATGGCTTTAACAGCCTGAAAAAGATGTCAAATATACTGTAGATTTACTTGGACATTTTAGCCTTTAATTTTAAAATCCTACATCAGAATGGTCCAATATTGACTGTGTGACACCATGGATATGTGATGTTTCTCTCAGACTTGGAATGAAGCTGGTTTAACAGGAGGATTCCGTTCTACAGTTGCCTGAAAAAGAGTAAAATATGGCTTTAACAGCCTGAAAAAGATGTCAAATATACTGTAGATTTACTTGGACATTTTAGCCTTTAATTTTAAAATCCTACATCAGAATGGTCCAATATTGACTGTGTGACACCATGGATATGTGATGTTTCTCTCAGACTTGGAATGAAGCTGGTTTAACAGGAGGATTCCGTTCTACAGTTGCCTGAAAAAGAGTAAAATATGGCTTTAACAGCCTGAAAAAGATGTCAAATATACTGTAGATTTACTTGGACATTTTAGCCTTTAATTTTAAAATCCTACATCAGAATGGTCCAATATTGACTGTGTGACACCATGGATATGTGATGTTTCTCTCAGACTTGGAATGAAGCTGGTTTAACAGGAGGATTCCGTTCTACAGTTGCCTGAAAAAGAGTAAAATATGGCTTTAACAGCCTGAAAAAGATGTCAAATATACTGTAGATTTACTTGGACATTTTAGCCTTTAATTTTAAAATCCTACATCAGAATGGTCCAATATTGACTGTGTGACACCATGGATATGTGATGTTTCTCTCAGACTTGGAATGAAGCTGGTTTAACAGGAGGATTCCGTTCTACAGTTGCCTGAAAAAGAGTAAAATATGGCTTTAACAGCCTGAAAAAGATGTCAAATATACTGTAGATTTACTTGGACATTTTAGCCTTTAATTTTAAAATCCTACATCAGAATGGTCCAATATTGACTGTGTGACACCATGGATATGTGATGTTTCTCTCAGACTTGGAATGAAGCTGGTTTAACAGGAGGATTCCGTTCTACAGTTGCCTGAAAAAGAGTAAAATATGGCTTTAACAGCCTGAAAAAGATGTCAAATATACTGTAGATTTACTTGGACATTTTAGCCTTTAATTTTAAAATCCTACATCAGAATGGTCCAATATTGACTGTGTGACACCATGGATATGTGATGTTTCTCTCAGACTTGGAATGAAGCTGGTTTAACAGGAGGATTCCGTTCTACAGTTGCCTGAAAAAGAGTAAAATATGGCTTTAACAGCCTGAAAAAGATGTCAAATATACTGTAGATTTACTTGGACATTTTAGCCTTTAATTTTAAAATCCTACATCAGAATGGTCCAATATTGACTGTGTGACACCATGGATATGTGATGTTTCTCTCAGACTTGGAATGAAGCTGGTTTAACAGGAGGATTCCGTTCTACAGTTGCCTGAAAAAGAGTAAAATATGGCTTTAACAGCCTGAAAAAGATGTCAAATATACTGTAGATTTACTTGGACATTTTAGCCTTTAATTTTAAAATCCTACATCAGAATGGTCCAATATTGACTGTGTGACACCATGGATATGTGATGTTTCTCTCAGACTTGGAATGAAGCTGGTTTAACAGGAGGATTCCGTTCTACAGTTGCCTGAAAAAGAGTAAAATATGGCTTTAACAGCCTGAAAAAGATGTCAAATATACTGTAGATTTACTTGGACATTTTAGCCTTTAATTTTAAAATCCTACATCAGAATGGTCCAATATTGACTGTGTGACACCATGGATATGTGATGTTTCTCTCAGACTTGGAATGAAGCTGGTTTAACAGGAGGATTCCGTTCTACAGTTGCCTGAAAAAGAGTAAAATATGGCTTTAACAGCCTGAAAAAGATGTCAAATATACTGTAGATTTACTTGGACATTTTAGCCTTTAATTTTAAAATCCTACATCAGAATGGTCCATATTGACTGTGTGACACCATGGATATGTGATGTTTCTCTCAGACTTGGAATGAAGCTGGTTTAACAGGAGGATTCCGTTCTACAGTTGCCTGAAAAAGAGTAAAATATGGCTTTAACAGCCTGAAAAAGATGTCAAATATACTGTAGATTTACTTGGACATTTTAGCCTTTAATTTTAAAATCCTACATCAGAATGGTCCAATATTGACTGTGTGACACCATGGATATGTGATGTTTCTCTCAGACTTGGAATGAAGCTGGTTTAACAGGAGGATTCCGTTCTACAGTTGCCTGAAAAAGAGTAAAATATGGCTTTAACAGCCTGAAAAAGATGTCAAATATACTGTAGATTTACTTGGACATTTTAGCCTTTAATTTTAAAATCCTACATCAGAATGGTCCAATATTGACTGTGTGACACCATGGATATGTGATGTTTCTCTCAGACTTGGAATGAAGCTGGTTTAACAGGAGGATTCCGTTCTACAGTTGCCTGAAAAAGAGTAAAATATGGCTTTAACAGCCTGAAAAAGATGTCAAATATACTGTAGATTTACTTGGACATTTTAGCCTTTAATTTTAAAATCCTACATCAGAATGGTCCAATATTGACTGTGTGACACCATGGATATGTGATGTTTCTCTCAGACTTGGAATGAAGCTGGTTTAACAGGAGGATTCCGTTCTACAGTTGCCTGAAAAAGAGTAAAATATGGCTTTAACAGCCTGAAAAAGATGTCAAATATACTGTAGATTTACTTGGACATTTTAGCCTTTAATTTTAAAATCCTACATCAGAATGGTCCAATATTGACTGTGTGACACCATGGATATGTGATGTTTCTCTCAGACTTGGAATGAAGCTGGTTTAACAGGAGGATTCCGTTCTACAGTTGCCTGAAAAAGAGTAAAATATGGCTTTAACAGCCTGAAAAAGATGTCAAATATACTGTAGATTTACTTGGACATTTTAGCCTTTAATTTTAAAATCCTACATCAGAATGGTCCAATATTGACTGTGTGACACCATGGATATGTGATGTTTCTCTCAGACTTGGAATGAAGCTGGTTTAACAGGAGGATTCCGTTCTACAGTTGCCTGAAAAAGAGTAAAATATGGCTTTAACAGCCTGAAAAAGATGTCAAATATACTGTAGATTTACTTGGACATTTTAGCCTTTAATTTTAAAATCCTACATCAGAATGGTCCAATATTGACTGTGTGACACCATGGATATGTGATGTTTCTCTCAGACTTGGAATGAAGCTGGTTTAACAGGAGGATTCCGTTCTACAGTTGCCTGAAAAAGAGTAAAATATGGCTTTAACAGCCTGAAAAAGATGTCAAATATACTGTAGATTTACTTGGACATTTTAGCCTTTAATTTTAAAATCCTACATCAGAATGGTCCAATATTGACTGTGTGACACCATGGATATGTGATGTTTCTCTCAGACTTGGAATGAAGCTGGTTTAACAGGAGGATTCCGTTCTACAGTTGCCTGAAAAAGAGTAAAATATGGCTTTAACAGCCTGAAAAAGATGTCAAATATACTGTAGATTTACTTGGACATTTTAGCCTTTAATTTTAAAATCCTACATCAGAATGGTCCAATATTGACTGTGTGACACCATGGATATGTGATGTTTCTCTCAGACTTGGAATGAAGCTGGTTTAACAGGAGGATTCCGTTCTACAGTTGCCTGAAAAAGAGTAAAATATGGCTTTAACAGCCTGAAAAAGATGTCAAATATACTGTAGATTTACTTGGACATTTTAGCCTTTAATTTTAAAATCCTACATCAGAATGGTCCAATATTGACTGTGTGACACCATGGATATGTGATGTTTCTCTCAGACTTGGAATGAAGCTGGTTTAACAGGAGGATTCCGTTCTACAGTTGCCTGAAAAAGAGTAAAATATGGCTTTAACAGCCTGAAAAAGATGTCAAATATACTGTAGATTTACTTGGACATTTTAGCCTTTAATTTTAAAATCCTACATCAGAATGGTCCAATATTGACTGTGTGACACCATGGATATGTGATGTTTCTCTCAGACTTGGAATGAAGCTGGTTTAACAGGAGGATTCCGTTCTACAGTTGCCTGAAAAAGAGTAAAATATGGCTTTAACAGCCTGAAAAAGATGTCAAATATACTGTAGATTTACTTGGACATTTTAGCCTTTAATTTTAAAATCCTACATCAGAATGGTCCAATATTGACTGTGTGACACCATGGATATGTGATGTTTCTCTCAGACTTGGAATGAAGCTGGTTTAACAGGAGGATTCCGTTCTACAGTTGCCTGAAAAAGAGTAAAATATGGCTTTAACAGCCTGAAAAAGATGTCAAATATACTGTAGATTTACTTGGACATTTTAGCCTTTAATTTTAAAATCCTACATCAGAATGGTCCGATATTGACTGTGTGACACCATGGATATGTGATGTTTCTCTCAGACTTGGAATGAAGCTGGTTTAACAGGAGGATTCCGTTCTACAGTTGCCTGAAAAAGAGTAAAATATGGCTTTAACAGCCTGAAAAAGATGTCAAATATACTGTAGATTTACTTGGACATTTTAGCCTTTAATTTTAAAATCCTACATCAGAATGGTCCAATTTACTGTTCATTGTCCATCTGATTTGATTTTCTAAAAGCTTGGAATGAAGCTGGTTTACAGGAAGATTGAACTCATTTGCCAGGAAAAGAGTAAAATATTTGGCTTTAGTGAGCTGACCTGATGTTAAAAACTGGATTTAGGACCTTTTAGACTTTAATAAACAAAATCCTACATGAATGGTCCAGATATGTATTGTGTCACACCAGATCAATAAAACCTAAGCCATTTTCTCTAAAACACTTCTCATATGTCTTGGGAGTCACATTGTGAAGAAATAATCATTTAACTATACAGTTGACAAAATACATGCATTTTTCAAATAAAGTGGCTTTAACCTCATGACATTTAATGCCAATAATCAACATAATAATGTCATATTTATTGGATATTACACCCACAGCAATGCTACAAAGCAATTGTGTGTCTAACAGTTCTCCTATTGGCCTTCCATACATTTGGCCTTCCATGGGCCTTCCATATTTGGGTGATGTCTCCCATATTGGCATGCACCCCATATATGGAGGACTTCCGTTCACAAAGGACTGACGGCGAGTAAGAATTGAGCTTTAACGCATGAATTATGTCAAAAGTGGATAAATTTTGGATGTAAATTTATGGATTTAATGCTCAAAACCCCAAAAAGGCAGAAGTTCCAGGCTGGATAGAAAATCACCTGTAGAGGCTGATGGACCTGAAAAGACTCCGAACCACTAACTGGTTAGCTTTTAGCCAGGATTCCGTTCTAGTTGCCTAAAAAGAGTTATGGATGGTTAACAGCCTGAAAAAGATGTCAAATATACTGTAGATTTACTTGGACATTTTAGCCTTTAATTTTAAAATCCTACATCAGAATGGTCCGATATTGACTGTGTGACACCATGGATATGTGATGTTTCTCTCAGACTTGGAATGAAGCTGGTTTAACAGGAGGATTCCGTTCTACAGTTGCCTGAAAAAGAGTAAAATATGGCTTTAACAGCCTGAAAAAGATGTCAAATATACTGTAGATTTACTTGGACATTTTAGCCTTTAATTTTAAAATCCTACATCAGAATGGTCCAATATTGACTGTGTGACACCATGGATATGTGATGTTTCTCTCAGACTTGGAATGAAGCTGGTTTAACAGGAGGATTCCGTTCTACAGTTGCCTGAAAAAGAGTAAAATATGGCTTTAACAGCCTGAAAAAGATGTCAAATATACTGTAGATTTACTTGGACATTTTAGCCTTTAATTTTAAAATCCTACATCAGAATGGTCCGATATTGACTGTGTGACACCATGGATATGTGATGTTTCTCTCAGACTTGGAATGAAGCTGGTTTAACAGGAGGATTCCGTTCTACAGTTGCCTGAAAAAGAGTAAAATATGGCTTTAACAGCCTGAAAAAGATGTCAAATATACTGTAGATTTACTTGGACATTTTAGCCTTTAATTTTAAAATCCTACATCAGAATGGTCCAATATTGACTGTGTGACACCATGGATATGTGATGTTTCTCTCAGACTTGGAATGAAGCTGGTTTAACAGGAGGATTCCGTTCTACAGTTGCCTGAAAAAGAGTAAAATATGGCTTTAACAGCCTGAAAAAGATGTCAAATATACTGTAGATTTACTTGGACATTTTAGCCTTTAATTTTAAAATCCTACATCAGAATGGTCCAATATTGACTGTGTGACACCATGGATATGTGATGTTTCTCTCAGACTTGGAATGAAGCTGGTTTAACAGGAGGATTCCGTTCTACAGTTGCCTGAAAAAGAGTAAAATATGGCTTTAACAGCCTGAAAAAGATGTCAAATATACTGTAGATTTACTTGGACATTTTAGCCTTTAATTTTAAAATCCTACATCAGAATGGTCCAATATTGACTGTGTGACACCATGGATATGTGATGTTTCTCTCAGACTTGGAATGAAGCTGGTTTAACAGGAGGATTCCGTTCTACAGTTGCCTGAAAAAGAGTAAAATATGGCTTTAACAGCCTGAAAAAGATGTCAAATATACTGTAGATTTACTTGGACATTTTAGCCTTTAATTTTAAAATCCTACATCAGAATGGTCCAATATTGACTGTGTGACACCATGGATATGTGATGTTTCTCTCAGACTTGGAATGAAGCTGGTTTAACAGGAGGATTCCGTTCTACAGTTGCCTGAAAAAGAGTAAAATATGGCTTTAACAGCCTGAAAAAGATGTCAAATATACTGTAGATTTACTTGGACATTTTAGCCTTTAATTTTAAAATCCTACATCAGAATGGTCCAATATTGACTGTGTGACACCATGGATATGTGATGTTTCTCTCAGACTTGGAATGAAGCTGGTTTAACAGGAGGATTCCGTTCTACAGTTGCCTGAAAAAGAGTAAAATATGGCTTTAACAGCCTGAAAAAGATGTCAAATATACTGTAGATTTACTTGGACATTTTAGCCTTTAATTTTAAAATCCTACATCAGAATGGTCCGATATTGACTGTGTGACACCATGGATATGTGATGTTTCTCTCAGACTTGGAATGAAGCTGGTTTAACAGGAGGATTCCGTTCTACAGTTGCCTGAAAAAGAGTAAAATATGGCTTTAACAGCCTGAAAAAGATGTCAAATATACTGTAGATTTACTTGGACATTTTAGCCTTTAATTTTAAAATCCTACATCAGAATGGTCCAATATTGACTGTGTGACACCATGGATATGTGATGTTTCTCTCAGACTTGGAATGAAGCTGGTTTAACAGGAGGATTCCGTTCTACAGTTGCCTGAAAAAGAGTAAAATATGGCTTTAACAGCCTGAAAAAGATGTCAAATATACTGTAGATTTACTTGGACATTTTAGCCTTTAATTTTAAAATCCTACATCAGAATGGTCCAATATTGACTGTGTGACACCATGGATATGTGATGTTTCTCTCAGACTTGGAATGAAGCTGGTTTAACAGGAGGATTCCGTTCTACAGTTGCCTGAAAAAGAGTAAAATATGGCTTTAACAGCCTGAAAAAGATGTCAAATATACTGTAGATTTACTTGGACATTTTAGCCTTTAATTTTAAAATCCTACATCAGAATGGTCCAATATTGACTGTGTGACACCATGGATATGTGATGTTTCTCTCAGACTTGGAATGAAGCTGGTTTAACAGGAGGATTCCGTTCTACAGTTGCCTGAAAAAGAGTAAAATATGGCTTTAACAGCCTGAAAAAGATGTCAAATATACTGTAGATTTACTTGGACATTTTAGCCTTTAATTTTAAAATCCTACATCAGAATGGTCCAATATTGACTGTGTGACACCATGGATATGTGATGTTTCTCTCAGACTTGGAATGAAGCTGGTTTAACAGGAGGATTCCGTTCTACAGTTGCCTGAAAAAGAGTAAAATATGGCTTTAACAGCCTGAAAAAGATGTCAAATATACTGTAGATTTACTTGGACATTTTAGCCTTTAATTTTAAAATCCTACATCAGAATGGTCCAATATTGACTGTGTGACACCATGGATATGTGATGTTTCTCTCAGACTTGGAATGAAGCTGGTTTAACAGGAGGATTCCGTTCTACAGTTGCCTGAAAAAGAGTAAAATATGGCTTTAACAGCCTGAAAAAGATGTCAAATATACTGTAGATTTACTTGGACATTTTAGCCTTTAATTTTAAAATCCTACATCAGAATGGTCCAATATTGACTGTGTGACACCATGGATATGTGATGTTTCTCTCAGACTTGGAATGAAGCTGGTTTAACAGGAGGATTCCGTTCTACAGTTGCCTGAAAAAGAGTAAAATATGGCTTTAACAGCCTGAAAAAGATGTCAAATATACTGTAGATTTACTTGGACATTTTAGCCTTTAATTTTAAAATCCTACATCAGAATGGTCCAATATTGACTGTGTGACACCATGGATATGTGATGTTTCTCTCAGACTTGGAATGAAGCTGGTTTAACAGGAGGATTCCGTTCTACAGTTGCCTGAAAAAGAGTAAAATATGGCTTTAACAGCCTGAAAAAGATGTCAAATATACTGTAGATTTACTTGGACATTTTAGCCTTTAATTTTAAAATCCTACATCAGAATGGTCCAATATTGACTGTGTGACACCATGGATATGTGATGTTTCTCTCAGACTTGGAATGAAGCTGGTTTAACAGGAGGATTCCGTTCTACAGTTGCCTGAAAAAGAGTAAAATATGGCTTTAACAGCCTGAAAAAGATGTCAAATATACTGTAGATTTACTTGGACATTTTAGCCTTTAATTTTAAAATCCTACATCAGAATGGTCCGATATTGACTGTGTGACACCATGGATATGTGATGTTTCTCTCAGACTTGGAATGAAGCTGGTTTAACAGGAGGATTCCGTTCTACAGTTGCCTGAAAAAGAGTAAAATATGGCTTTAACAGCCTGAAAAAGATGTCAAATATACTGTAGATTTACTTGGACATTTTAGCCTTTAATTTTAAAATCCTACATCAGAATGGTCCAATATTGACTGTGTGACACCATGGATATGTGATGTTTCTCTCAGACTTGGAATGAAGCTGGTTTAACAGGAGGATTCCGTTCTACAGTTGCCTGAAAAAGAGTAAAATATGGCTTTAACAGCCTGAAAAAGATGTCAAATATACTGTAGATTTACTTGGACATTTTAGCCTTTAATTTTAAAATCCTACATCAGAATGGTCCGATATTACTGTGTGACACCATGGATATGTGATGTTTCTCTCAGACTTGGAATGAAGCTGGTTTAACAGGAGGATTCCGTTCTACAGTTGCCTGAAAAAGAGTAAAATATGGCTTTAACAGCCTGAAAAAGATGTCAAATATACTGTAGATTTACTTGGACATTTTAGCCTTTAATTTTAAAATCCTACATCAGAATGGTCCAATATTGACTGTGTGACACCATGGATATGTGATGTTTCTCTCAGACTTGGAATGAAGCTGGTTTAACAGGAGGATTCCGTTCTACAGTTGCCTGAAAAAGAGTAAAATATGGCTTTAACAGCCTGAAAAAGATGTCAAATATACTGTAGATTTACTTGGACATTTTAGCCTTTAATTTTAAAATCCTACATCAGAATGGTCCGATATTACCTGTGTGACACCATGGATATGTGATGTCTCACCTAGACTTGGAATGAAGCTGGCTTAACAGGAGGATTCCGTTCTACAGTTGCCTGAAAAAGAGTAAAATATGGCTTTAACAGCCTGAAAAAGATGTCAAATATACTGTAGATTTACTTGGACATTTTAGCCTTTAATTTTAAAATCCTACATCAGAATGGTCCGATATTACTGTGTGACACCATGGATATGTGATGTCTCACCTAGACTTGGAATGAAGCTGGCTTAACAGGAGGATTCCGTTCTACAGTTGCCTGAAAAAGACTAAAATATGGCTTTAACAGCCTGAAAAAGATGTCAAATATACTGTAGATTTACTTGGACATTTTAGCCTTTAATTTTAAAATCCTACATCAGAATGGTCCAATATTGACTGTGTGACACCATGGATATGTGATGTTTCTCTCAGACTTGGAATGAAGCTGGCTTAACAGGAGGATTCCGTTCTACAGTTGCCTGAAAAAGAGTAAAATATGGCTTTAACAGCCTGAAAAGATGTCAAATATACTGTAGATTTACTTGGACATTTTAGCCTTTAATTTTAAAATCCTACATCAGAATGGTCCGATATTACCTGTGTGACACCATGGATATGTGATGTTTCTCTCAGACTTGGAATGAAGCTGGTTTAACAGGAGGATTCCGTTCTACAGTTGCCTGAAAAAGAGTAAAATATGGCTTTAACAGCCTGAAAAAGATGTCAAATATACTGTAGATTTACTTGGACATTTTAGCCTTTAATTTTAAAATCCTACATCAGAATGGTCCGATATTACTGTGTGACACCATGGATATGTGATGTCTCTCTCAGACTTGGAATGAAGCTGGTTTAACAGGAGGATTCCGTTCTACAGTTGCCTGAAAAAGAGTAAAATATGGCTTTAACAGCCTGAAAAAGATGTCAAATATACTGTAGATTTACTTGGACATTTTAGCCTTTAATTTTAAAATCCTACATCAGAATGGTCCGATATTACCTGTGTGACACCATGGATATGTGATGTCTCACCTCAGACTTGGAATGAAGCTGGCTTAACAGGAGGATTCCGTTCTACAGTTGCCTGAAAAAGAGTAAAATATGGCTTTAACAGCCTGAAAAAGATGTCAAATATACTGTAGATTTACTTGGACATTTTAGCCTTTAATTTTAAAATCCTACATCAGAATGGTCCAATATTGACTGTGTGACACCATGGATATGTGATGTTTCTCTCAGACTTGGAATGAAGCTGGTTTAACAGGAGGATTCCGTTCTACAGTTGCCTGAAAAAGAGTAAAATATGGCTTTAACAGCCTGAAAAAGATGTCAAATATACTGTAGATTTACTTGGACATTTTAGCCTTTAATTTTAAAATCCTACATCAGAATGGTCCAATATTGACTGTGTGACACCATGGATATGTGATGTTTCTCTCAGACTTGGAATGAAGCTGGTTTAACAGGAGGATTCCGTTCTACAGTTGCCTGAAAAAGAGTAAAATATGGCTTTAACAGCCTGAAAAAGATGTCAAATATACTGTAGATTTACTTGGACATTTTAGCCTTTAATTTTAAAATCCTACATCAGAATGGTCCGATATTACTGTGTGTCACCATGGATATGTGATGTTTCTCTCAGACTTGGAATGAAGCTGGGCTAACAGGAGGATTCCGTTCTACAGTTGCCTGAAAAAGAGTAAAATATGGCTTTAACAGCCTGAAAAAGATGTCAAATATACTGTAGATTTACTTGGACATTTTAGCCTTTAATTTTAAAATCCTACATCAGAATGGTCCAATATTGACTGTGTGACACCATGGATATGTGATGTTTCTCTCAGACTTGGAATGAAGCTGGTTTAACAGGAGGATTCCGTTCTACAGTTGCCTGAAAAAGAGTAAAATATGGCTTTAACAGCCTGAAAAAGATGTCAAATATACTGTAGATTTACTTGGACATTTTAGCCTTTAATTTTAAAATCCTACATCAGAATGGTCCGATATTACCTGTGTGTCACCATGGATATGTGTTTTGTTACGACTTGAAAAAGGGGAGAAATAATCACGAGAGATACGGTTATGTTTCCTCAAAGAGAACTTTAGTGCAATCATTTTACAAAAGTACCATATGTTACACAACAAACATACAGGAAATTTTAGTTTGGTAGGATACAAGGCTTATTCAAGTCACACAGCCTACCTGTAATTCACTAAAACATACTAATTTTCAATATAACTGTCAAGCACATCGTAGTTTTAGCTCAGTAAACCTTAACTACATGTATCAACAATGTTAGCAAAGTGCTTGAAACACATACAAATAACATCAAAATATTAACAGCGTACATGTTGATTCACAATTAACATAAATGGCGGCTACTCGCAGCACAACGCTACTCCTTGCTGCAACAGAGCGGAGGCTCGGCTCACACACACACACGTTATACACTTTGCAAACTTAACTTTAGCTTACTCAAAATGTTACTAAAACACATCTTAAAACACCGTTGACATGTTAGCGAGTCATTACATCGAAAGTAACTGTTTTATATTACTAAAGTACCTGAAAAGGGGAGAAATAATCACGAGAGTGATACGGTTATGCCTCACGGAGAACTTTAGTGCAATGAGGAAAAGACCGCGACTTCCCCAGGGACTTGGGTGGAGACCAGAGCAATCGATCTCAGGCTCACCGATTAATATTTAGCAGATCACAGATCAGTACTTTTACCCTTAAACTAGGCACCACAAAACAAAACAGTCAATACAATACAACTTACGCATTACTCTTACAATTTAACCTGTCACACTCTCCTCGACAAAACAAATGTTGTCCCAACATTATCAACATTGTCTTCTTAACCAGTCTCTAGTGCACTGAACCTAGAACACCCTCTTCTGTAAGCTAGTACTTAAGCAGAGGTCAAAGGTCACAATTCAAAAGGAACCAACAAGGTATTTTCACAGTCCATACCTGTTGACCAGCTGTATAAACTGCCTATGAGCAGTCTTTCCACACTTTAGATCAACAGTCAATCACTTTTAATGATCTATATTCATAGTCTGCAAATTGTCTCTTGACAGTCAGTGAAATCAGTCAGTAGTCCACAGACAAACGCTATGACAAATGTCTGTAGCCTCCTGTTTACTGAAGTACATTCACGTAAGGTGGCTGAAGGTAATATTGCTGTAGTGATGGCAGCCATGGAATTAGTCCGGTACAGGGTAGACAGGAACAATTGTTGTTGTGGCTGGATACTGTAGCAGGAAGGTATACCCAGCTGATCATAGGTGATACGTGGAGGATGTCTCTCTCTTGTGGCAGCTGGTAGGCTGATTCTCAGGTTTTGCTGCAGCAGTTAAGGAAGGAAAGGCACTTGTGGACGATTATCAGGCAAATTTTCAGCAGGCAAATTCATCTCCTCAGCAGGCATAACCGTTGTCTCCTCAAACTGCTTTTCAACAAGAGGCTGTGCTGGGAGCTCATTAGGAACTTGAACCACAACTGTCTGTTCCACTGATTCGGCCTGTGCTCTGACTCTCCCGCTGGCTCAGCATAGCTCTCCTCAGGTACTGTAGGAAACGTGGAGACCTGTAGCAGCTCATGATGGTCATATTCTTCCGCTGTCTTTCAGAATCTAGAGGCTGTGATGCAGGCCGATGTCTCTTTTTTCTTACTTTTGTCATCTTCAGTTTTTTCTGGTTGTGTCTCAAAAGGTAAGTGGTCACAGGACATGAGCAAGTTTCTATGCAAGACCCTGGAGCGTCCTCTACCCTTTTCTGGTCTCAATTCATAAACCGGCAGGTCTGAACCCATTTGTCTCACCACTGTGAATTGTATCTTCCCAATAGTTACGGAGTTTGCCTGGTCCTCCTCTTGGTGTCATGTTTTTATCAGAACTCGCTCACCAGGCTGTAGCACTGAACTCCTAACTTTAGTGTCATAGTATTTCTTACTTCTTTCAGCAGCTTTCTGAGCATTTTCATTTGCAATGGCGTATGCTTCTTCCATACCTTGCTTCCATTTGTCCACGTAGTCTCGCTGGTTACTGGAACCTGCCTCTGTGCACAATCCAAAGAGCATATCAACTGGAAGCCTGGGTGATCTCCCAAACAGAAGATAAAATGGTGAATAGCCAGTCACTTCAACGGGTGCAGTTATATGCGTAGACCAGTTTATTCAGAGACTCCTTCCAATTTGACTCTTTGTGTCTCAGTTAGTGTCTTCAGCATTTGCAACAATGTCCTGTTCATACGCTCCACTTGACCGTTCCCATTGGGTGGTAGGGTGTTGTTCTGGACCCTACCATGCCACTGAGTGTCTTTAGCTGATGGAACAACTGATTTTCAAATTCTCCCCTTGGTCATGGTGGATGCGGGAGGGGAAGCCAAACTTCAGGGCAAAGTCATTGAAGATGAGATTTGCAGCAGTTTTTCCTGACTTTGATGTGGTGGCGTAGGCTTGAGTGAAACGTAAAATGATCAACAATTACAAGGATGTATTCATATCCCCTTTGCATCTGTCAAGATGGAGGAAGTCTATACATACCAGTTCAAATGGCTGTGTTGCCATAATGTTTGTCAGAGGAGCTCTTATTTCATGGCCTGGCTTTTTCTGCTTGACACAGCTACAAGTTTTAGTCACATAGTGCTCAATGTCAGACTGCATATATGGCCAGAAGAAGCGGTCGCGTACTAGTGATACAGTACGGTCAGTACCCTGGTGTCCCATGTTATTGTGCAACTCCTCCACTTTACCTTTGTACCGCTCTGGTAGAACTAACTGCTTCAGGCTGTAGTGATTCTGTACAGAATGCCATAACTGTCTACTGTCAATTTGTCCCATTCTCTGAATAGGCATTTTGTCTTTGGACTGGATTCTTTTGCTCTTTAACTGGCGGTTTGGAACCAGACAGTTTGAAATCAAGCACAGGACGGATGACCGGATCAGATTCTTGTGCTTCTCTTATCCTATCTTTGGAATTGAGCCAATTGTTGCAGTGGTTGTCTCACTTTCAGATACTGACATCGATGCAGCTGAAAGTGACCAAGGTACAAAGACTCTTTCTGTACCTCAACTGCTTGTATTGTGGCGGCTATGGTATCTGGAGGTAGCTCCTCAGAACATTCTCGCATCAGTGACTCTACATCCAGTGGCATTCTTGACAAAGCATCTGCATCACTGTTTTCTCGGCCTGGCCTGTACTTTATGGTAAAGTGAAAATCAGCAAATTCTGCAACCCACCTGGAAGTGGTTGCGTCAGTTTTGCAGTAGACAGAATGTAGCTGAGCTGGTTGTTATCACTGTACACAGTGAAGGTCGGAGCATAGTACAAATAATCACGGAACTTATCAGTGATTGCCCATTTTAGAGCTAAAAATTTAGCTTGCCAGAGTGGTAGTGATAGTTCTTCTCAGCTGCTGTTAAGGTTCGAGAGCCATAAGCAATGACCCTAAGTTTCCCATCTTGCTTTTGATAAAGAACTGCTCCTAAGCCTTGGTGTGACGCATCAGTGTGTACAACAAATGGCTGTGTGAAATCAGGAAACCTAAGACTGGTGGGTGAAGCAAACAGTCAATCAAATGTTCCAGTGCCTGTTGATGCTGGTCAGTCCACAAAATTGGCTTGTTTGAGGGCACCACATGACTTACTTTCTTTGGTTTTGTTTTCCGTGGGTGGTCAGAGAGTGTCTCTGAATCTGCTTTCAGGAGGTTATACAAACAGCTGGCTTTCCTAGAAAAGTCTTTGATGTACTGTCTGTAGTAAGTGAGTAAGCCCAACATTTTCTGAGCTGACCCACAGTCTCTGGTCTAATTTCTTTCAATGCTCTTACTGCTTCAAAATCGGCTGGGTCAACTCTGCTGCCCTCTGCAGATACTATTCTGCCCAAATAACGGACCTGGGGTTTAAAGAGATCACACTTACTTGGCTTCAGTTTGATGCCGTACTCTCTGAGACGCTGCAAAACCTTTGTACATCATTCACATGGCTGTCAAAAGTTTGACTGAAAACTAGCGTGTCGTCCAGATAAGGAATGCAGATATTATCCCGGAGCCCTTCCAAACATTCCTCCATGCAACGCTGAAAAGCTGCAGGAGCGTTCATGAGGCCGAATGGCATGCGATTCATTCATATAGTCCCCACGGGTAACAAAAGCGTCAGTGGTCTGCTTTCTTCGGATATGAACCCCTGGTGATACGCTTTTCCTGATCTAAGAGGGAGAACCAGGAATTACCACCTAAACTGTCCATGATGTCTTGCACCCTAGGGATGGGCTGGCGGTCGGGATGTGTCTTTCGGTTCAAGTCTCTGTAATCTATACACAGCCGGAGGGTCCCGTCCTTCTTCCGAACACACACAACAGGTGAGGAATATGAAGAGTTTGACTTCCTAACCCAGCCCTGGGCTATGAGGTCATGAAGGTAACCTTTCATCTCCTGATAGAGTGGCCTGGGCACTGACATGTATGTGCGATTGACTGGTTCAAGTCCTTTACAGAAATAGTCATTTTCAGTTGTTCAATACAGCCAATGTCATTGTCTGATCTGGAGAAGGAGTGACACTCGTCTCTAAGCATTTGCCTAACAACTTCTCTTTGCTCATCGGTTAGGTGACTCAAATCTACAGGTGGATCCCATTGTTCAGTAGCAGTACATGGAGTTTGAACGCTGGTGATTCACTGTGGCTGTGGTGACATTTTTTCAAAGACTTGGGCAGGTAACACAGTCATAATGGTTTGCACTGTACCAATTATTGTGCGTCCTAGCAGAGTTATGTCGTGGTCAGTGGGGTTAGAGACATCAAGCATGATAACTGAAAAACACCTTTCCTGATTCTGACTAGTGTGTCAAAGAACTCAAGCCCATCTGGCCACTGCGGGTTTAGGTCTGGCTGGAAAAGCATTGTCATGTCCTCTTTGAAAGGCTGGGAAGCTACACGACACTCAATCTGAATGCTACTGTTTTTTTGTACTGCAACCTTCTCTTTCTTGGTTTTCACTGCATATTCATCTGTCCGTTCTGCACTAACAACCTGGATAAAAGTTCTCACCTTGTTTCTTTTGAGGCTTGGGAAGGCTTTTCTCACTGTACTGTACCGTTTAGTCTTTTCAGTCATTGTCAGTATGTGCTCGATAACATTGAAACCTATAATGGGGTGAGATAGGTGACAGCCTTTCATCACCAGTACTGGAATGATCAGTTCCTTTGTTTGGTCAGTTCCAGAGGCTAGCCGAAAAGTTGTTTCTATCCATCCCAGGTATGGCATTTCAGTCCCATTTGCTGCAGTCAATCTTAGATCATCAGGTGAGTCCAGCATTTCTGAAACATCCCTCAGCCTTGCACCTGGGAAATATTCCTTTTTCCATCGTTCATCAATTACCGATACCTGAGAGCCTGTGTCCCACAGAGCTTGGAGGTGGTGGCCATTCAGGTGACACTAACAAGGCACTGTCTGCCGACTAGCGAGGTGACCTTATGGGGGTGCCAAACTTGAGCTAGGGCGGTAAAGGGTGGGCATTTTCCTCTGTGCAGGAAAGCTTTTCACTGCTAGAGTCAGTTTTCATGCGAGTGCATTTTTCTTATGTCTGGCCCAATGCTGTTTTTGACATGCTTTGGAACAGTACAGTATCTCTTTACATGATGAACATTGTTTTAAGTTCTCAAATGAATCTTCTCTGGCACAATTTGCACATTCCTGGGACTTTTGGTAGCTACGGTTAACACTGGTCCCTCAGCGGTAACCCTTTCCCGTTTAAAGGGGCCTCTCTTGATGGTCTGACTCCTCGGATTTTACATCCCGCTTGAAAATGTTCTCCACTCCCACATCGGAAGCAGTGTGCAGCGTCCATCTGTTCTGGCCTGCTGGCAGGCAAAACACCTCCTTGGGAGTTGAGCGGCGCGGTTAATATACAGGTTAGGTGCATATTGATACTGCGTGGGGCCAGGTGCTTGGGGCTGACTGTAACTGCTGTGATACTGCTGCTGGGAAACAGGTGGCTGGAGGTCCCTATCCAGGCTCCTAACTGGAGGTGGGGAATAGGCATAAGGAGGTGACTGAAACGTAGGCTGCTGTAAAGTCTCCTTAATCTGAGCTATCTCTACACTGAGACCTTTAAAGAAGCTACACCTGTCTTAAGTTCAGCTAACTCTGTTAACAGATCTGCCGGTATCTTAGCTTTGGCTTCCTTCACAGGACACTTTGCAGATGGTGTCTCTTCTAACTGGACTGCACTTACAGTTGTAGCTGGCTGTGGGGCATTAAATCGCTTTTGTTTCGTCTTTCTATCTCATTAGCACAAGCAATGTTAAGTTTCTCTAACAAAACCTCATCTGATGTCCCGCTATCTAACAGGAGAGGCTGCATGTCTATCCTGATACTTTCACTCTGGAGGCCTGTAAGGACTGTGTGTAAACACATGCGCTGGACTAGTGCCGGGTCATACTTAAGCCCTGATTCTGACTCCTGGGATGCAAACAGTACTTTCTGCCTCAAATCTAAGACGCGCATCAGGAAGCTTTGAGGGTCTCCTTGCCATGCTGTGCTTCTGAAGCTAGCTGTTTGTAAAGCTCTGTTGCACTCTTCTCTTGGAATGGGAACGTAGGATGCATCTAAGTGTGGGAAGAGTTAGCTGGGGTTTACCTTCCAAGTAGCTACGTAGCTGTGAGCCTGGAGAAATAGCCCTGATTACAGCATCTACTATTTCTACCTCAGGATAGCCTCTGTGAAGTCCATTCTCAATCTGATGGGCAAGGCTGGAAAAAGTCAGTTTATCTTTCTGGCCCGGTTCACCTATCTGACCAGAAATTTTAAACCTCTGCGCCAGTACGAGCTGGGCTGTGCGCCGGGTGAGAACTCCATGTTCCCCTGAAGATGGGCAGGGGTTGGGGCAGGAACAGAGAATCGCGGGCTTTGGCTGCAGTAATATGTTCAGTTCTCTCTTCTGTGATGTGTTCCACCCGTTTCAATATCCTGGTCAGTTTGCCTCGCTTTATCTATGCCACTGATCGTCTCAGTCATTTTGTCTTTGAGTAGCAACAACTCTGACATGCCGCCATCTTCCAGCTCTGCAACTTCCTTTCTTTCAAGGAACATCATAATGTGAGTCATCAATGATATGCGGACTTGTCTTGAACATCTCTTCTCTGGTCGCCTGATATGTCCAGGAAGTCACATATCTCTAGTAACTTGTCTTTCGTCAGGGTGTGCAATTCTCCTACTACCTCTTCCTGTAGTTCTTCCAGGGCGGTTGTCATGTTGACAGGACAGGAGGACCTTTTACTGTGCAGGAGGTGACTCTGAATTAGATGGTCTTTACTGTCTCTGATGGTCTCTTGATGGCCTCAGTTGACATGTCCTTAACCACCAACTCCCAGCTCCCTTCAAACAGCAACACTTTCCTCACTGCAGCCTGCCTGGGTTGTTATGTGGGGATTTAGCTGGTCGGAATTCAGTAACCAGGATGTGGAGACCGGACATCTGAGCAGCAATCCCAGCGGTGCCTCCAAAATGTTACGCCCTGAAAAGGGGAGAAATAATCACGAGAGTGATACGGTTATGTTTCCTCACGGAGAACTTTAGGCAATCATTTTACAAAAGTACCATATGTTACACAACAAACATACAGGAAATAGGTAGTTTGGTAGGATACAAGGCTTATTCAAGTCACAACAGCCTACTCTGTAATTCACTAAAACATACTAATTTTCAATATAACTGTCAAGCACATCGTAGTTTTAGCTCAGTAAACCTTAACTACATGTATCAACAATGTTAGCAAAGTGCTTGAAACACATACAAATAACATCGCAAAATATTAACAGCGTACATGTTGATTCACAATTAACATAAAATGGCGGCTACTCGCAGCACAACGCTACTCCTTGCTGCAACAGAGCGGAGGCTCGGCTCACACACACACACGTTATACACTTTGCAAACTTAACTTTAGCTTACTCAAAATGTTACTAAAACACATCTTAAAACACCGTTGACATGTTAGCGAGTCATTACATCGAAAGTAACTGTTTTATATTACTAAAGTACCTGAAAAGGGGAGAAATAATCACGAGAGGATACGGTTATGTTTCTCACGGAGAACTTTAGTGCAATGAGGAAAAGAGGACTTCCCCAGGGACTTGCCTGGAACCAGAGCAATCGAACAGGCTCACCGATTAAGTATTTAGCAGATCACAGATCAGTACTTTTACCCTTAAACTAGGCACCACAAAACAAAACAGTCAATACAATACAACTTACGATTACTCTTACAATTAACCTGTGATGTTTCTCTCAGACTTGGAATGAAGCTGGGTTAACAGGAGGATTCCGTTCTACAGTTGCCTGAAAAAGACTAAAATATGGCTTTAACAGCCTGAAAAAGATGTCAAATATACTGTAGATTTACTTGGACATTTTAGCCTTTAATTTTAAAATCCTACATCAGAATGGTCCAATATTGACTGTGTGACACCATGGATATGTGATGTTTCTCTCAGACTTGGAATGAAGCTGGTTTAACAGGAGGATTCCGTTCTACAGTTGCCTGAAAAAGAGTAAAATATGGCTTTAACAGCCTGAAAAAGATGTCAAATATACTGTAGATTTACTTGGACATTTTAGCCTTTAATTTTAAAATCCTACATCAGAATGGTCCGATATTACCTGTGTGTCACCATGGATATGTGATGTCTCACCTAGACTTGGAATGAAGCTGGCTTAACAGGAGGATTCCGTTCTACAGTTGCATGAAAAAGACTAAAATATGGCTTTAACAGCCTGAAAAAGATGTCAAATATACTGTAGATTTACTTGGACATTTTAGCCTTTAATTTTAAAATCTACATCAGAATGGTCTAATATTGACTGTGTGACACCATGGATATGTGATGTTCTCTCAGACTTGGAATGAAGCTGGTTTAACAGGAGGATTCCGTTCTACAGTTGCCTGAAAAAGAGTAAAATATGGCTTTAACAGCCTGAAAAAGATGTCAAATATACTGTAGATTTACTTGGACATTTTAGCCTTTAATTTTAAAATCCTACATCAGAATGGTCCAATATTGACTGTGTGACACCATGGATATGTGATGTTTCTCTCAGACTTGGAATGAAGCTGGTTTAACAGGAGGATTCCGTTCTACAGTTGCCTGAAAAAGAGTAAAATATGGCTTTAACAGCCTGAAAAGATGTCAAATATACTGTAGATTTACTTGGACATTTTAGCCTTTAATTTTAAAATCCTACATCAGAATGGTCCGATATTACCTGTGTGTCACCATGGATATGTGTTTTTTCTCTCAGACTTGGAATCAAGCTGGGTTAACAGGAGGATTCCGTTCTACAGTTGCCTGAAAAAGACTAAAATATGGCTTTAACAGCCTGAAAAAGATGTCAAATATACTGTAGACTTACTTGGACATTTTAGCCTTTAATTTTAAAATCCTACATCAGAATGGTCCAATATTGACTGTGTGACACCATGGATATGTGATGTTTCTCTCAGACTTGGAATGAAGCTGGTTTAACAGGAGGATTCCGTTCTACAGTTGCCTGAAAAAGAGTAAAATATGGCTTTAACAGCCTGAAAAAGATGTCAAATATACTGTAGATTTACTTGGACATTTTAGCCTTTAATTTTAAAATCCTACATCAGAATGGTCCGATATTACCTGTGTGTCACCATGGATATGTGATGTCTCACCTAGACTTGGAATGAAGCTGGCTTAACAGGAGGATTCCGTTCTACAGTTGCATGAAAAGACTAAAATATGGCTTTAACAGCCTGAAAAAGATGTCAAATATACTGTAGATTTACTTGGACATTTTAGCCTTTAATTTTAAAATCCTACATCAGAATGGTCCGATATTACTGTGTGACACCATGGATATGTGATGTCTCACCTAGACTTGGAATGAAGCTGGTTTAACAGGAGGATTCCGTTCTACAGTTGCCTGAAAAAGACTAAAATATGGCTTTAACAGCCTGAAAAAGATGTCAAATATACTGTAGATTTACTTGGACATTTTAGCCTTTAATTTTAAAATCCAACATCAGAATGGTCTAATATTGACTGTGTGACACCATGGATATGTGATGTTTCTCTCAGACTTGGAATGAAGCTGGCTTAACAGGAGGATTCCGTTCTACAGTTGCCTGAAAAAGACTAAAATATGGCTTTAACAGCCTGAAAAAGATGTCAAATATACTGTAGATTTACTTGGACATTTTAGCCTTTAATTTTAAAATCCTACATCAGAATGGTCCAATATTGACTGTGTGACACCATGGATATGTGATGTTTCTCTCAGACTTGGAATGAAGCTGGTTTAACAGGAGGATTCCGTTCTACAGTTGCCTGAAAAAGAGTAAAATATGGCTTTAACAGCCTGAAAAAGATGTCAAATATACTGTAGATTTACTTGGACATTTTAGCCTTTAATTTTAAAATCCTACATCAGAATGGTCAATATTGACTGTGTGACACCATGGATATGTGATGTTTCTCTCAGACTTGGAATGAAGCTGGTTTAACAGGAGGATTCCGTTCTACAGTTGCCTGAAAAAGAGTAAAATATGGCTTTAACAGCCTGAAAAAGATGTCAAATATACTGTAGATTTACTTGGACATTTTAGCCTTTAATTTTAAAATCCTACATCAGAATGGTCCGATATTACCTGTGTGTCACCATGGATATGTGATGTTTCTCTCAGACTTGGAATGAAGCTGGGTTAACAGGAGGATTCCGTTCTACAGTTGCCTGAAAAAGAGTAAAATATGGCTTTAACAGCCTGAAAAAGATGTCAAATATACTGTAGATTTACTTGGACATTTTAGCCTTTAATTTTAAAATCCTACATCAGAATGGTCCAATATTGACTGTGTGACACCATGGATATGTGATGTTTCTCTCAGACTTGGAATGAAGCTGGTTTAACAGGAGGTTCCGTTCTACAGTTGCCTGAAAAAGAGTAAAATATGGCTTTAACAGCCTGAAAAAGATGTCAAATATACTGTAGATTTACTTGGACATTTTAGCCTTTAATTTTAAAATCCTACATCAGAATGGTCCGATATTACCTGTGTGTCACCATGGATATGTGATGTCTCACCTCAGACTTGGAATGAAGCTGGCTTAACAGGAGGATTCCGTTCTACAGTTGCCTGAAAAAGACTAAAATATGGCTTTAACAGCCTGAAAAAGATGTCAAATATACTGTAGATTTACTTGGACATTTTAGCCTTTAATTTTAAAATCCTACATCAGAATGGTCAATATTGACTGTGTGACACCATGGATATGTGATGTTTCTCTCAGACTTGGAATGAAGCTGGTTTAACAGGAGGATTCCATTCTACAGTTGCCTGAAAAAGAGTAAAATATGGCTTTAACAGCCTGAAAAGATGTAAAATATACTGTAGATTTACTTGGACATTTTAGCCTTTAATTTTAAAATCCTACATCAGAATGGTCAATATTGACTGAGTGACACCATGGATATGTGATGTTTCTCTCAGACTTGGAATGAAGCTGGTTTAACAGGAGGATTCCGTTCTACAGTTGCCTGAAAAAGAGTAAAATATGGCTTTAACAGCCTGAAAAAGATGTCAAATATACTGTAGATTTACTTGGACATTTTAGCCTTTAATTTTAAAATCCTACATCAGAATGGTCCGATATTACCTGTGTGTCACCATGGATATGTGATTTTTCTCTCAGACTTGGAATCAAGCTGGCTTAACAGGAGGATTCCGTTCTACAGTTGCCTGAAAAGACTAAAATATGGCTTTAACAGCCTGAAAAGATGTCAAATATACTGTAGATTTACTTGGACATTTTAGCCTTTAATTTTAAAATCCTACATCAGAATGGTCCAATATTGACTGTGTGACACCATGGATATGTGATGTTTCTCTCAGACTTGGAATGAAGCTGGTTTAACAGGAGGATTCCGTTCTACAGTTGCCTGAAAAAGAGTAAAATATGGCTTTAACAGCCTGAAAAAGATGTCAAATATACTGTAGATTTACTTGGACATTTTAGCCTTTAATTTTAAAATCCTACATCAGAATGGTCCGATATTACCTGTGTGACACCATGGATATGTGATGTCTCACCTAGACTTGGAATGAAGCTGGCTTAACAGGAGGATTCCGTTCTACAGTTGCCTGAAAAAGAGTAAAATATGGCTTTAACAGCCTGAAAAAGATGTCAAATATACTGTAGATTTACTTGGACATTTTAGCCTTTAATTTTAAAATCCTACATCAGAATGGTCGATATTACTGTGTGACACCATGGATATGTGATGTTCACCTAGACTTGGAATGAAGCTGGTTTAACAGGAGGATTCCGTTCTACAGTTGCCTGAAAAAGAGTAAAATATGGCTTTAACAGCCTGAAAAAGATGTCAAATATACTGTAGATTTACTTGGACATTTTAGCCTTTAATTTTAAAATCCAACATCAGAATGGTCTAATATTGACTGTGTGACACCATGGATATGTGATGTTTCTCTCAGACTTGGAATCAAGCTGGCTTAACAGGAGGATTCCGTTCTACAGTTGCCTGAAAAAGACTAAAATATGGCTTTAACAGCCTGAAAAAGATGTCAAATATACTGTAGATTTACTTGGACATTTTAGCCTTTAATTTTAAAATCCTACATCAGAATGGTCCGATATTACCTGTGTGACACCATGGATATGTGATGTTTCTCTCAGACTTGGAATGAAGCTGGTTAAACAGGAGGATTCCGTTCTACAGTTGCCTGAAAAAGAGTAAAATATGGCTTTAACAGCCTGAAAAAGATGTCAAATATACTGTAGATTTACTTGGACATTTTAGCCTTTAATTTTAAAATCCTACATCAGAATGGTCCGATATTACCTGTGTGACACCATGGATATGTGATGTTTCTCTCAGACTTGGAATGAAGCTGGCTTAACAGGAGGATTCCGTTCTACAGTTGCCTGAAAAAGAGTAAAATATGGCTTTAACAGCCTGAAAAAGATGTCAAATATACTGTAGATTTACTTGGACATTTTAGCCTTTAATTTTAAAATCCTACATCAGAATGGTCCAATATTGACTGTGTGACACCATGGATATGTGATGTTTCTCTCAGACTTGGAATGAAGCTGGTTTAACAGGAGGATTCCGTTCTACAGTTGCCTGAAAAAGAGTAAAATATGGCTTTAACAGCCTGAAAAAGATGTCAAATATACTGTAGATTTACTTGGACATTTTAGCCTTTAATTTTAAAATCCTACATCAGAATGGTCCGATATTAACTGTGTGTCACCATGGATATGTGATGTCTCACCTAGACTTGGAATGAAGCTGGCTTAACAGGAGGATTCCGTTCTACAGTTGCCTGAAAAAGAGTAAAATATGGCTTTAACAGCCTGAAAAAGATGTCAAATATACTGTAGATTTACTTGGACATTTTAGCCTTTAATTTTAAAATCCTACATCAGAATGGTCCGATATTGACTGTGTGACACCATGGATATGTGATGTTTCTCTCAGACTTGGAATGAAGCTGGCTTAACAGGAGGATTCCGTTCTACAGTTGCCTGAAAAAGAGTAAAATATGGCTTTAACAGCCTGAAAAAGATGTCAAATATACTGTAGATTTACTTGGACATTTTAGCCTTTAATTTTAAAAATCCTACATCAGAATGGTCCGATATTACCTGTGTGTCACCATGGATATGTGATGTCTCACCTAGACTTGGAATGAAGCTGGCTTAACAGGAGGATTCCGTTCTACAGTTGCCTGAAAAAGACTAAAATATGGCTTTAACAGCCTGAAAAAGATGTCAAATATACTGTAGATTTACTTGGACATTTTAGCCTTTAATTTTAAAATCCTACATCAGAATGGTCCAATATTGACTGTGTGACACCATGGATATGTGATGTTTCTCTCAGACTTGGAATGAAGCTGGCTTAACAGGAGGATTCCGTTCTACAGTTGCCTGAAAAAAAGTAAAATATGGCTTTAACAGCCTGAAAAAGATGTCAAATATACTGTAGATTTACTTGGACATTTTAGCCTTTAATTTTAAAATCCTACATCAGAATGGTCCGATATTGACTGTGTGACACCATGGATATGTGATGTTTCTCTCAGACTTGGAATGAAGCTGGTTTAACAGGAGGATTCCGTTCTACAGTTGCCTGAAAAGAGTAAAATATGGCTTTAACAGCCTGAAAAAGATGTCAAATATACTGTAGATTTACTTGGACATTTTAGCCTTTAATTTTAAAATCCTACATCAGAATGGTCCAATATTGACTGTGTGACACCATGGATATGTGATGTTTCTCTCAGACTTGGAATGAAGCTGGTTTAACAGGAGGATTCCGTTCTACAGTTGCCTGAAAAAGAGTAAAATATGGCTTTAACAGCCTGAAAAAGATGTCAAATATACTGTAGATTTACTTGGACATTTTAGCCTTTAATTTTAAAATCCTACATCAGAATGGTCCGATATTACCTGTGTGACACCATGGATATGTGATGTCTCACCTAGACTTGGAATGAAGCTGGCTTAACAGGAGGATTCCGTTCTACAGTTGCCTGAAAAAGACTAAAATATGGCTTTAACAGCCTGAAAAAGATGTCAAATATACTGTAGATTTACTTGGACATTTTAGCCTTTAATTTTAAAATCCTACATCAGAATGGTCCGATATTACCTGTGTGTCACCATGGATATGTGATGTCTTACCCAGACTTGGAATGAAGCTGGTTTAACAGGAGGATTCCGTTCTACAGTTGCCTGAAAAAGAGTAAAATATGGCTTTAACAGCCTGAAAAAGATGTCAAATATACTGTAGATTTACTTGGACATTTTAGCCTTTAATTTTAAAATCCTACATCAGAATGGTCCAATATTGACTGTGTGACACCATGGATATGTGATGTTTCTCTCAGACTTGGAATGAAGCTGGTTTAACAGGAGGATTCCGTTCTACAGTTGCCTGAAAAGAGTAAAATATGGCTTTAACAGCCTGAAAAAGATGTCAAATATACTGTAGATTTACTTGGACATTTTAGCCTTTAA
>JABXJD010003494.1:0-20664 GCA_013375575.1 Percina caprodes
TTCATTTGCTGTTTTAGGTCTATCTTTGGTTTGGGCTACAGGCTCATTTGACCCACTAACTGCTGTGACGAATGCTACCAGAAGCGACTATGATCTGTTCATTTGCCGTCATATTAGGTGGTATTTCTGTTAATGGTTGGTGGTAAATTTGAAGAGTAGATTCGCTGTGGTGCAGCAGCAGAGTTGGCTTGTTCTGTTTTTTTCTTTCCTGAGTCAGTTGGTAGCTAGGCTGAATGTTCTTGTGAGGGAGATGACTCACCAGCAGCCTGAGGTGTTGAGCCGAGATAGGGCAAATTTCTCTTTCACTTTCTTTCTATAGCCAACGTATTAGTTTTCACTGCGGCTAATGTAGCAGACTTGTGATGCTGGCTGCCTGTTGGTGCTTCTGTAGGCATTGCCCATTATTTGTTCTGTTTAATTAATGGCTAACAGACAGCTCCTTCAAAAGTGTCTTGTTCTGGCCTTATGTCATAATTTGCACAGCATCCGTATGTTGGGTCATGTTGGTGTTTGTTTTGAGTATGTCCGTGCCCTTGAGTTTGCCACTGGTTATTTAGGAGTATTGAACCGTGGCTAATTGGCCAGCAAGTTTGCACCGTTCAGATTAGATGCACTGCTGGAATCGACGGTCGAGTCCCAGATTGCATGTTATTTATTTCTTCAATGAGGCGTGATCACAGTGAAGGAAACTGCACCACTTTATCCTCCTACAACTTAAGCTCCAAGTTGCCATGTGTTACTCTAGATTTTTGTTTGTGATGGATTACATTTTTATAAATTCGCATTCAAATATTACAGATTTTTTCTGCTACATTATATCTGCAAGCGTTGGACTCGTGTAGCTCTTTGGGGAAGTTGATCTACACTGAATACATAAAGACTTCTTGTATTTTAGGCTAACGCTGTTAAGGAAATGTAAAAGTAGCATCTTTTCTCTGAGATAACAGCTGTTGAAGATAGCCACACATTCAAGTAAATATAGATAATGAGTCACACCCAGAGTAGCTTTTTACACCATCTTCCGTCCCCGCTCTACTTTCTTAGTGATTGCTTTCCTGTTGGAGGATAATCTATAGAATCGGATTGGGATAAGAAGCTTGTGTTTATTTTCCCAATGATATTTTAATGACCCCCCCCTCAAAAGTCCTACAAACCAAAGTGGTCTAGTGGAGCTTGACCAAGCTTGACAGTCTTCCTCCGGTTTTGATACAGGGGAGAGATGGGGAGGAAAAGGGGCGATGGAAAAAAAAAAAGGAGGTGGAGGGGGCTTTTCTCCTCTTTTCTGATGCTAATGAAAGGAGGAATGGTTTTCCAGCTTTTAGCTTGCAGAGTGTGTCTCCCCTGCAGCATGCTCCGCTGCCTGGACATTGTGGGAGGACAAAACTCCAGGCCCGGGATCCAATAACGTGAAATTTCAGCAGAGAAGCGGCCATTGTGTAGAGAGAGAGACAACCGGGGAGGGGTTGGGTAGAAGGGGGAGACGGAGCGGAGGAAAGGGAGGGTGCCTTGGCGAGCACCCAGGGCTCAGGCCACATCCTTTCTCTCTCTCCACTCCTCCTCTACTCCTCCTCTTCCTTCTCCTCCTTCCCTTCTTCTTCCCCTCCTGTCTTTCTTTCAATACCCCCCTCATCTCCCTGCCCTCCCCCTCCCCTCCAACACCCCTCTGGGGTGGGAAGCCCAAGGCTGAGACAGGCGCAAAGCATGATGGCATGCTGGAGCCCAGTGAGCCTGGGCCGAAGCAGCAGACAAACAGCCACTTTGTCAACTTAGGAAATGGTTGTCCCAGGATCCCCTTCTCCACCACACACTGGAGCAGCGGCCTCGAGGCCCAGGCCTGCCTGGTCTGCACGTGCTCCACCATCATGCCTTCTCTTCTCTTCTTCTCTTCTCTTCTCTTCTTCTCTTCTCTTCTCTTCTCTTCTCTTCTCTTCTCTTCTCTTCTCTTCTCACAATAAATTTCAAGTGGAAGCTGTATTCTAATTTAACAGTCATGGTGTTTTGTTTGCTCTTTGCTCCCCCTTTAAATTAGTTTGAAACAGTAGGATGCAGTTACTTGTCTTACTGCATACATTATATTGTATAGATGCCATAAAAGTCTATGCACATCCTATTTGTGAATAGACAAAGTTGATTCAAATGCGGGTGGGAGCTGTTGACTGTCACCTTGGTCTCCATCCTCCTCCTCCTCCTCCTCCTCCTCCTCCTCCTCCTCCTCCTCCTCCTCCGCCTCCTCCAGTCCCCTGTTACCCTCTCACCCCTCCCTCTGTTTCTCTCTCCTGCTTTTGGTCGGAAATGAAGTCAGTCATCCAGCAGAATAACTTGGAATAATTTGGAATGGGGGGCTCTTTTCTCTCTATCCCCCCCCTCTCCCCAGGCCAGCTGATCTGCTTCCGCTCTCAATTGTGTGTCCAGTCAACTGTGTGCTCCCAGCAAGGCGTGGAGGCCAGCCTTTGTGTCCCCCATCCCACTCTGAACTCTGTGTGTGTGTGTGTGTGTCTGTGTGTGTCTGTGTGTCTGTGTCTGTGTTGCAGCAGGTTGCACTCAAATATACTCTGGGACCACTTACTGTTTTTACCATAAGAAAGAAAAGATTTTTTTATATGAGGGAGAAAAAAAGGAAGCGGATGGAACCTTTTCATTTCTCTGTTTTAAAGATTTTGTTAAATGGATCTAGCTGGTTTGTTGTCGCTTGAGTTGAGTTGGTGGTCTGCATATTTCAGAAGTCTACTTTAGAGATTCCAGTTCCGTTATTGACCATTTAACTTCAGTATTAATTAGACTGAAGTATTCCTCTTACTCCTAAAATGAGGTTGACACGGGTGTTTTTTTTAAGCTAGATACAAAAATGTATATTTTGTATGATTGTATGAGTATACACAGTCCACTTCACTTCCTCTCTGGGCCCAGCCCCCCTCCCTGTGAGTGTCATGGTTGCTGGCATGTGTGTGATGGTAGGTCTGAAGGGTCAGGCCCTGGTCATTGTGCCCTGGTCATGGCTGAGCGACACCACCGCCTGCCTTCTGTTCACCCCAGGGACCCCCTGCCTGACTGACTGCCCCTCCTGCACCCATCATCCTTTATTGGGGGCCATAGAAGGGTGTAACAGTGGCAGGATTTCATTTACTGCCTGTTATACTGCTCAAAAATGGATTTTTTTCCTTCTTGTGTAAGGTCAAGCACTACTTCTGTGGCATTGTTATGAGGTGTAACCAGAAAAGCTGTTGCAAGGGGAAGTTAGTCGTGGTTGTGTTTTTCTGTCAGTCTCCCACGACCAGTTACTGTTTAAGCATGAGGGCAGCACGTGATAGAGAAAAAAGACAGTTGTGATATGAATGCATTTAGGTTGATAAGAGGTTATTTGATACATTCTGTCTGTCTGTTATTGTCCAGCCCTACTCTGCGTTATTATTTGCTCAATTATGAAGATTATAATGACTTCCGTTGTCCCCTGCTGTTTACACTGTGACTGACGAAGCTTGCTAAGAATGTAGACGGATTAGCAAGGTATCAACTTTGAACAAGCAGTATTGGTATGCCAAATATAATATGATTGAAGGATTTGATAGCCATTTACTCTAACCAAAGACTTGTTAAGATGTATTGATTTGTCAGAACTTATGGGAAGGTCAAAATAAGGATACATAATCATGGGTAATATAAAGAATATTTAATAAATTAGAAGTATACCATGATATATACAGTCAGCTGCTTGCGATTAGATATATTAGTCATTTTACAAACGTGTATTTCTCCAACGGCAGATTGATGCCGAACCACCTTGCTTGGATTTGAAGCAGTACTTATTATATTATTAATATTATTATATTATACTTATAGCATTAGCAGAAGTACTCCTTACCTATTTTCTACTTTTTAAAAAAAAGCTTGGTACATAAAAATGTATCAGCAGCTCAGCTAAGTTTTGGTCACTACTTACTAATAAAATAAAATACCCTTCTTCTCAAACCCATATTCCAATTATTTAATATCAAATTTGATAGATTCAGTTCTCAAAAGAAGCAATTGAAAACCTGGTCTCTCCTGAGGGAAATATTGTCTCTTCAGCTGCTAAATGCGAAACACTTTATATTTTTGACTTTTTTTTTTTTTTTTATATTTTTGACTTTTTTTTTTTTATATACTTTTGACTTTATATTTTTTATATTTTATGTTGATATCTTTATGTTATTGTTATTTGTCAACACTGAAAAGGGATTGCTCCAATTTCATTGCACAGGTACTGTGTACTTGTGTATAATGACAATAAAGGCATTCTATTCTATTCTAAATGCTTCTTTACGTTCACCAGCTAGCCACTAACTGTATCTGTATGCCGTTTGGTGCCGAGCATGTAGTATATAGTGGGTTTATCAGAGCTTTTTTGCTAAAGAAAACCCACCATGAGAGCTAAAGAATGAGCTGAAACTCACTATAAAGCCTAGGGTAACTGCAGATTTGGGTGATAATTCTTTCTAGGTATATCACTACCAGTGACTCTTTCACATTGTCATGACATACATTGTTAGTAGTTATTAACCTAGAAAAGAGTGTATTTGAACAGTGTGTTCGTGTTGTGACTATTGTGTCTGAGTAGACCAAAATTGGCCAGAATGAAGTGTGTGGTTTTTTGTGTTTTGTCAGAGGTTATCTATATTTATCATAGTCATCAATCCTTTGAATGAACTTTGGTCAACTATTACCGGGTGCCAGGATATCAAAGCTTTCACATGAAGAAAAAAAATATCGCTTCAGATTTAATGCTCACTGGATCTTCCATTAATTACTAACCAATAACCTGGGTACTGAGGTTTTCCAAGGGTGTGGAAGGCTGGAGGGCAAAGGTTAGCACTATGGAGTAGGCCATGATTTAGAGAGAAGAGGCAGTAAGGGGGAGGACACGGCCGTTCTTCTTTTAGAGCAGTAGCTACTAGGTAACTGTGTTGTGAATTAGTCAAATTTCTCTCCCTTAATCACTGTTTTATATTTGGCCCCTATCGGAAGAAATTCTTCAGGAAATGTTTCCGACCCTGTGACGTCATCTTTATTGGTCAACCCAGACGTCGGCCAGAGAGCAATGTGTCACAGGAAGACATCCGGCAATCACATTCTTACCTCTCTTAGCGGGTTTCTGTCAGCTCTTAGATCTTCCCTAGCCTTTAATATGTTACCAGGAGTTTCTGCAAAATGCTGCCCTCAGCACACCCTGACCTTTGTCATTTCCGGTGGCCCAATGCAGTCCATGTTATCTAATCATGGAAACATCTGACTCTAAGTGAAGAGGACTCTAAGTGAAGAGGACAGAGAAAATGGGAAAATAGATGTAGAATTGATAAATGAATAGGCAGAATTAAAGTATGGCGTGATACAGTCTGCTAATATGTTGCATGGGACCAATATAGCAATACATTTGGTTGTGATATTTTGGCAGAGGTCCTTTCTTTATTGTAAACTTTTTATATTAGGATTATTATACTAGATGACAGTTCAGCCTTTTTTTTTCCAATTTGTGGCTGTTTGACATTTCAATGATAATGCATGTGTTTATGTTGTTGTATGTCTGTAAAAACCTGAACCTTTTTGCATTTTTGTACGCCCCACCGCATGTTACCTGTGTACTAACCTCTAAAACTAAAAGCCTTTGATCATTCAGTGAATAACCTCCCCTCATGTTTCATTCCTGCATCTAAAAAAACATATTTGGGCTTTTATTGGTATGTTTTCCTTCAGTTACGTAGTTATTTATTTACGTAGCATGAGTAACGTTAGAGCTGGGCGATCAAATATCACAATATTTTGGACCAAAGACCTTGATATCAATACTATAGTGTTGACTATTGGTGCTTTCACAAAATATTTACACAAGGAGATTTGATAAATACTCAACAGTAATGTGGATATAATGACTAAGTGTGTAAATGAAAATAATAAAACGGCTAGAACAGTCTGGTGTGTTCAGAAAATGACATCACTACTGTAATGCAGCCTTTAAAACCAGGAAAAGACAACACTTATACCATATTACCATATAATGACATCCAAAATCGAAAACAATATCTAATCTTGTATCATGACATGGATATAATATCAATATATTGCCCAGCCCTAACTAAAGTGATTCAAAGTTGTTGTAGGTGACATGAGAAAGCTAAGTGAGACAACAGCAGCGTCATCGGAAATATGAAAGGAAAGAGGTTCATGTGAGTTGGAGCCCCTGTCATGTGTTGCCTAGTTTGAAAACCACCTGCTTTTGGGGGAAAGGTTGGAAATTAGCAGCAGCCAAAGCCTGAACTTGGCCACATGGTCAGTCACCCTCTTGCCAGGGTTAAACATACACTGACAGCTTCAGACTTTAGAAATCTAAGCCTTCAGTCTGTTTATGTAATGCACTAAACCTAAAATATACATTTCATCCAAACGTTGAATCCTTGACTTTGCTCCTTCTCGTTCTATTTTTAGTTTTGTTGCAGATTTTAGGCTAGCTTGTTGCTAGTTGCAGCTTGTGAAACCACCCAGATTTCCCCGTAGTTTCATTTTGTTTCATGTAATCTCAGTATCAGAGTAGTCGTGTGGGATGCGGCATGTGGTGAACTTTTTAAACCCTTAAATTGTTGGAAAAATGTGATGTAGACATGTTATGCTCTGCTCCTCGCTTTATCTCATCTGTGTGTTTATGGTGGGTTCCCTCACTATGCATTCACTAACCATTTTGTGTAGGCTACGTGTGCTGTAATATGACTGTTTTGTGCTGCAGTTGGACTGAATTATGTCGGCTGATATTTCATGCTGTCTACTTTTGATGATGTTTTGAAATAAAATGGTCACCAAAAGAAGGATCTCAAGAAAAATGCCCCTGTTTGAATGCGGATTACTACTGATGATGTTCTCTAAAAGCATTGTTTTTCCTTCTGCTCTTGCCCCCTCTTCTTATTCCTTCCATCCTCCCTTTCCTCTCCTTCCTTTCATCCTTCACAGTGACAGTTATGCGCGTGTGAGAGCAGTGGTCATGACTCGGGATGACTCCAGTGGTGGGTGGCTTCCCCTGGGGGGCGGAGGCCTTAGCTGTGTCACCGTCTATAAGGTCAGCCGGGCGGAGGACAGCGGCAGCACCCACAGCGGAGGCAGTGAAGGAAGCAGCAGCAACCTCAGCCCCTGTAGCTCCAGTCCTAGTCCCAGTCCCAGCCCCAGCCCCAGTCCCAGCCCCAGCACCACCGCTGTGGAATTTCACATCAAGGGCGAGAGGCTCAAAGACAAATTGGTAAGGGAACCTCAAGCTCATAATGTGACAATGTATTAGGCCATGCTATGCTGCATACATTCATATTAATAGGATACGTGTAAGTAGCTAGTTGATGTGTTCACATTTGGGTATTTAGTAATTTCCTCTCTTTCACGCACATTCAGGTGCACCAACCAAAGACAGTGCATTCTCTTGGATGAGATCTCCCTGTGCCCCCTTTCCCAGACTCCCTCTCTCTGTCTCACTCATTCACACACTCATACACAGGAAGTGGTTGTTTGGCTTTCCTCCATGGCGCAGGTATCTGAAAATAGGAGCGAACTGCGTGATGCTGTGATGCATGATGATATCATCAAGGAGAAGGGCAGATTACTCAGGAGAAGAGAATGTGGGATGAGGGATGTGGGAACGCACAAAGAGCTTGGAAGGGACTTAAATGATGGAATAGGGGCTGAAAATTCACGCTCACTCCGTTTTCTTCCATGAGTACACAAATATTTGCCTACCTTTATACGAGCATTTCCTTTTTCCTGGTGTTTTATGTAAATACTGTATGTGTCAGTAATTTAGGACAAGAAAGTTTTAATTCTCACAGTAAAAAAAATAAAATCTCAAATGTCCACGTGTGGAAAGCACTCTATAGATAATACAGTGAACCCTCGTTTTTCACGGGGGTTACGTTCCAAGAAGAACCCGTGATAGTTGAAATCCGTGAAGTAGTAACCTTTTTTTTTTTTTTTTACAATTATTATACGATGAAATATTCCATAATACATTGAAACCAAAAGAACAAAACCTTTTTACAGGCCCAAGCATTTGTTTAACAAATAAACGTTTTTTTACAAATAACTACTGTACTGTAAAATAATAATTTGAATCATCAATACGAACTGAAGGCGTCAAATTGCAGAGATCAGCACCGCCCCGCCCCCCCCCCGCAACCAGAGTCATTGGATTAGAACGGGAGAAAATTAAAAATGATTATGAAAAAAATACAAAGTACAGTAGGAAAATCGTGACTCAGGTGTATTTCCCTGCTCTTCTGACGGAGCCGCTGCATCCTGACTCCGCTATGTAGCGTTTTTTTCTTCTAAAGCCCGCGGTGCAGGTGTGTTTTTTCGAGTGAAGAACATAGTTATCGGTAGTTGTTGTCGCTCTTTTTTCTTCTGGGCAAAAAGATTCTTATAAACTGACATGCCACCATTGATTATGTTTGCAGAATGCAGAACACAACGCACGATGCAAATCCGTGAAGCAGCGAGACCGTGAAAGGTGAACCGTGATATAGCGAGGGTTCACTGTATAGTTAAATTATGAGGAAGGAAGGCTTTTAGACATGCCATGTGGCCATCACACACTGATTATGTTTTATAAACAGTTAAAAAAAAATAAAGCCATTTCAAAATGTATGTAGAAAGATTATGGTTGCATTCAAAAAGCAGGGATTTTGTGGTATTGATGCATTCAACAATTATTTTCATTTTTTAGTCAGAAAATGCTAAAGAAAAATGCCCCAACACAATTCCAGAGCCCAAGGTGACATAAACCCGTTGCTTGTTTGACCGACCAACAGTCAAAAAACCCAATGATATTTACTTTGTCATTTAAGACAAAAAAACAAAAACATCATCACATCTGAGAAGCTGACACCAGCAAATGTTTGGAGTTTTGCTTGAACTGGTCAAAGAGCGAACTATTAACCGACTACTCATTTCAGCTGGAAAGTCTTTAAATCTACAAAGTAAGCATTACCAATGCAATGCATTGCAGGATTTCCTTCCAAACTCTTTGCAGTCACTGTATTTTTATATGGACGCAGCCGTCTGTAGCAACACAAAATAATAGGGTAGCAAAACGAAACATTTACGGAATAACACTAATAATTAACTTTTGCATGCACAATAACAGTAGTTGCACTCAACCGGCAGTACATGGCTTCATTCACAGAATGTGAAATGTCCTACAGCAGTGAAGCATGTGGAGCTTAGTCATTACTAATGTCTACTCACTAACTACAGGGTTTTCCCTGCTAAATAAGGTTTAGGTACAGCACCCGAGCCGTTTGGGCAGCACCTAAGCCGAATGGATGTAACTAAAATACTTTTTTCAGATTTATTGACTGTAGGTGTACTTCTTTAGCAAGTTTTGTCTTTAAGCTTTTGAGTGTTTGATCTGCCCTAGCTTTTCCAACATTTTAGACAGATATGGTAATAATAATTGCCCAAAATGATGTGGAAAAAGAGATGCAAAACTACCACAAGGGGAAGCTACTTGACTACAAAGAGACACCAAATGACCAGAGACACAAATCAACCCCAAAGAAAAAAGAGGTTTATGCACACTTAAGTCTTCCACAAACTGAAGGAAAACACTGAACATGTTATATAATTTGAATTTCAACACATATTTTTGTGTAACATGTGCACATACAAACACATAACCTGCAAAGTGCATGGTTATTCTGGCTCCTCACACGTAACAATGAGGCTCGAAAAGATCAAGTTGTACGTTGTAAAGTTGCTGTAAAGCTCACGATCTTCTTGTCACTGACTCATACTTTGTGGTAGATCTAAAACAGATCCAGTATATCTGGGATGATCCTGATCTGTGGTAATGAGAGTGTAAATTGGTGTGTGTGCGAGAGAGAGAGAGAGAGGGAGAGAAAGAAAGAAAGAAAGAAAGAAAGAAAGAAAGAAAGAGAGAGCGAGAGAGCGAGAGCTCGACGAGGCCACCATGATGCTCGGAGTCTGGTGGCTCCTGGCGATCCGACATAAGAGGCTTGTTACAACAGGGCATCTAAATCACCTTTTTATCTTCTTTGACTGAACACATTTATGTGTGTTTTGTGTTTATGGCGTGTTTGTGTTTTGTGCGTTGCTATCCAAGTGTGTGTGTGGCACAGGAAAGGGTGGGACGGGAATGCTGTTGTTCAGACAGCAAATAGACATGGCTCAGAGACCCCGGCAAATGTTCTGGGATGTGGGAAAAACACCCTATCGCCGCCAGAGTATCTACCCCAGCCACCACAACAAACACCCAGCCATATGTAGGTCTGTCGAGATGCCACCCAGTGATATGGTGTTAGCGTTAACCACAGCGGTACCAACAGTCTGAGGGCATCAGAAGAGGAGAGGCAGAGCAATGAGTCCGTGAAAACAACGGCAACAGAGAAAACCACATAAGAATATGTTATCCATTGTTGGAAGAAAAAAAACGCAGGGCAATATCAGTACTTGTTACCACAGTATTGTCTAAAATAGTAACATCAGTGTTTTGATTTCAGAGGTAAATGAAAGACCGTAATTAAATATGGAGAAGGAACAGCCTCTGAATGTTTGAAAGGCTGTTTGATTTGTTATGTCTAAAACACAGAAAAGGAAATTGCCTGTTTTCAATGTTTTTGTTGTTGTTGTCTTAAGGGATATCATTTCAGTGTTTCAATTCAGCCAGAAATGGACAGAATCAAAAAAAAGCACAATGACACAATCACCCATCCCTGATAGGAGCTTGAGTTAGATAGAGGAATACACAGATCCGAGATGCAGTTCTTTTAAAATCACAAAAGGCACGATTCTGGCTTGTAGAAATGAGGTGATTGGGGTGCATAAGATATGAGAGGAATCGGGGAAAGAGATGTGTGTAGTCAAAGAGCAGGAAACAGAGGTGGAGCCAGATAGACGGGAGACGGAGGAGGTAGAGGGGATCTGTCTATAAGCGCAGTGATGCGGCACAGAGTGTACTGGTGATGACTCAGCTGGCTCTCCATATAGCTACCAATCACTCTCCGCCCTGCCCCCTTCCTCCCTCTCCCTCTCCCTCTCCCTCTCTTTCTCTCTCCTTCACTCTGATTCTCTTAAAATTTACAGATCTAATTGGTTGATGATTACTTACCATACTGGCTCTCGCATTATGACAAATCTCTGGCAAAGCTCTCACCTCGCTTCCTGACGTCCATTGTCTGACTCCCTCTGATTGATACAGCTATGGCTGTGGCATAGTCCAGGCTTACACTAAAAAGCTTTGGGGCGCACTCCATACAGTTGTTAACCTTGCTATTTGATTGTTTTGACTTATCTTTGTTAGCAAAAGAGGGTTTTCTTTGGTCAATGGAAAAATGTGTATCAATTTCAAACAAAGGCTCCTACTAAGCGTTCAAAAACTTAGTTACCGTCTTAGTTGCCATCTTTCATACTTTTATATCAATATTTCTGATACACCACAGCAAATTGTTTTTATATGCTCAAAACGTAACAGTTTTATTCCAAGACAGTTACGATTCTAATTTTCAAGCAGTGTTATTGAGACATCTTGAAATGATTATTACAATTCTGATGGCAGTATTCATACATTGAAGCCTAATTTCTCGCACTTGGTTTCTGATATGCATGGAAACGTTAGTTTCTTTCCCCTATTTCCGTTCTCACGCTATCTCTTCACTACTCTCTGCACGTCTCACCTCCGTCTGTCTCTGTCTCCGTCCCTCTCCTCCTGTGTTCCGTTTCTGTCCGGGTGGCTCCTCCTCTCTTTTCTCTGAGCACAGTGTGGAATGTGGTGTTAAGTATCCTGTCCTTCCATGCAACTGCGATACTTCCTCCTCTGTCGAACTCACTGTGCGCTCACCTTACCCGCTCCGGCTCCATTCAGTCTCGCCACCACAATCAGCCCCTGAGGCCCACCCCTACCGCGCCCCCCCCCCACCGATCCTCCTCACTTCTATCCCTCTCTTCTTTCTTCCTTCATCCACTGGCTCTGGGTAAACACACAGGCTTAACCTTTGCCCCTGCTTTTCTTGGGGAGGAATGTATGCAACAGTGACATGAGGACAGATTTTGTGAGATGCATCTTCCACATGAAGAAAAATGATGTTGCGGTACACTTGCAACAATTGTAAAAGCATCTCTCGCTAAGACATTCACAATGAAATGTAGACTTGTGTGCACCCTCTGACTCACATGTATCACATATCGCTAACCTCTCGTACAGCTGCCACGTATATCAGCCTCTTAAAGCGTGCATGTTGACTGTTGTCCAGATCGACGGGGAATGGTGCCATCTGCTTTCACTAGACCAGTATTGGTTTGTGAGCGTTATTCTCTGACAAGGCATTTGCACTGCAAAGATGCACTGTGTAGCACTTGGGTCATTGAGCTTTTCATCACACCTGCTCCCGTCCTCACGCATTCTCTCACGCAGATCACCATGCGCACGCTTACACATTCACACCCAATTAAACCACCTCTCGTGCACGTCGGTAAAAAACCTCAAAGACCGTAATGGCCGTCTCTCATTTCATTTAATCTGCCTAGAGGAAGGCCGGGAGGTGGCCCAGTAGCCCTGATTAATAATAGGCTTTGGAAACACAGTCTCTCTCTGCCACACATTGGGCTGCCTGGCTCCAAAACATACTTCCCCCCACCCCCCACCCCCTCTTCTGCCACCACCACTGCTCTCCAACTTTATCATCATCTGTAATGAAAACCCTACCATTTATTATGTGTTTTACAAATTATCCAAAGAAGTATGTGAAATTATTGGGTTTAGGATGATATTTTTTTTTTTTGTTCGTTTTGATTTTAAAAAGTGATGTGTAGGAGTTATGTGTGGTTCCAGATGCAAGCCTGTACTCTCAATCTCTTTTGCTCTATTCCCTTACTCGAGTTGCTGTGGAATGATTGAATGTGGCACATTTAAACAACTTAGGGTGAGGAGTAAGATGAAGGACTTACACGTGTGTTCCCCAGTGAGTTTCATCATTTTTAACCTGCCAGTCTGCGTACTAACTTTAGCTTGACAAACTGTAGCTACAATGCCACTGAGCACAAACTGTGTTTTCAGGTGGTGCTGGAGTGTGTCCTGCAGAAAGACGTAATATACAACAAGGTCAACCCCATCTTCCACCACTGGAGGATCAACGACAAGAAGTTTGGACTGACTTTCCAGAGCCCTGCTGACGCCCGTGCCTTTGACCGAGGCATACGTCGGGCTATTGAGGACATCAACCAAGGTGTGTGTGTGTGTGTGTGTGTGTGTGTGTGTGTGTGTGTGTGTGTGTGTGTGTGTGTGTGTGTGTGTGTTAGCGGGTTGTTATTGGTGCATGCATGTGAGTGGCTTTGGAGAACAAAAGACCAGTTTTGATGAATTCCCTTTGTGAGGTTGCACTATACTATGTGTGTTGGCAGCCATCCGATACAGGTGTATATGTATGAACATGGCGTGCTTTCTGTTAGTGGGTGTCTACAGCCTGTAATCCTGCCTGTTTGTCATTGGCTTGTAATGGCTGACCTAGCATCTGTTCTAGGAGAGATGCATAGCGTTGATTAGCGTTGATGACTTCCCCCCATTGCTACCTGCTCACTCACCCAAGCATGACCCCTCCTTATCAGTGCCAGCTGCCCAGATAAACTCCCCATTTCCTGTAGAGACTGGCAAGGCAACACAGTGGGTGATAGACTGTATATGTGTGTGTGCGTGTGTGGCGGGGGGGGTGGGACTTGAGATAGGGGCAGAGCTTTAGTCAGAAAAAACTTGACCAGGTTGGGTTTTTGTTCTGCTAAAGTTTGAGGACTGGCTAGTCTGGTCTAAAAAAAAGGTAGGGCTTGGTCGGTCTGTGTTCAGCATGGCATGTATACTTTTTTTTCTTTCAAGCTAAACTAGATATTACACTTGGGTGGAGCTGTGTCTCTGAGATTAGTTAGCAGCTTTGGGTCCTGATAAACAATATTTTTCAGTACAGTGCCAGAGGTTGCAAAGTCATCCAATTAGCAGGAGAATCGCCAGCTCAGCAATCTGCCACCCAGCCCAATGTTACACAAGAGGCTAGCTGGCTGGGGAGCTATAATCTCCTTCACTCTCTAGACCTGCGAACCCTGGGGAGCATAGAGGAGGTACAGCAGAACATATCGTAAAGGCTTATCGCTACGAGGCATCAGTTGCCTCTTGCCCACAAGCGTTTATCTGAGATTTGTACGTCCTGGGCAACAACTGTAGGGCTTGCCTTTAATATAGCTCTGCTTGAATAAATTACTAGTTGGACAACAAGCACCATGAATGTTTTTCACTATTTTCTTTTCATAGACCAAATGATTCATTGAGAAAATAATCTGAATGAAAATAGTTGAAACTCTAGTTCAGTTCACATAACCGGAAGAGGGGAGGAAGGTTGAACATCTCTTCTAGCTATGTGATTAAACACATTCCCCTCACCCAGAGGCTGTACAGTGTCTGTCTGCTAGTAAACACTTCAGCAGGTGATAGTTGGGGAGTCTCTCTCTCTCTCTCTCTCTTTCTTCTGCATTCCTGTTGCATCGTTCTGCTGCTGGACTGCTGCGTGAATGTGTGTGTGTGTGTGTGTGGGGGGGGGAGAATATGTTTTGCCTGTGTGTATGTGTGCACACGTGTGTGTGTGTATATCAGTCTTGCAGTCCTCTGTTGCCATGACAACGCCGGGCACATGGCTCAGGCTGCTTCGCGGCCCAGCACCGCCAGAGTCGTGCTGCAGGAAGCCTCTTTCTCTGTGTAGTGAAGAAATATGCGCGCGCACACGCACACACACACACACACACGCACACACACACACACACACACACACACACACACAATCCTTCAACTGTATTCCATCCCTAAATGCAGACAGACTGACTGATGCCTCATTGCTTTAAATGAGGCCTCAGTGATCCTAATTAAGTTAACCTAAATTGTACAAAAATCTCTTGATGCCCTAGGTACAAACAGTTTCTCCTTCATCCCAGTGGAATGTTTTTTCTCTTCTTTTAAGTTTAACAGTGTTCCCTTCTATCATAAAAATCAAATGCTAGGTTTGCTTGTTTGTTTTTTTTAAGACATGTAGCAGTGTTGGGTGTTTACTAAGGCTAAAATGCTATCTATTTTATCATCTACATTTTTCTTTACTTTTGTTCATTCATTCATTACATCTCCAGCCATGCATGGCAGAGAACCTTTAACTTGAAGTTGCCTAAATAATAAGACCAAGGATGCAGCATTGAGACAATGAAAGGAAAATCAGTCCAAATTCCTTTCAGATTCATCATTTTTTAAATCTGATGCTGTATTTAGTCAGTACGTCTAGGTAGTTTCATTAAGGTGCCCACAATGTGAAACATGTCACCATGCTTTATTAGTAGAAAAGGGTTTAACAAAACAGCATTTTGTGTAAAAATATCCTCGGGTTACACCATCCACAGTTTTGTTCTCTGTGGTAATGAAAAGCTGTAACATGGTCAGCCTGATACCTGAAACACAAGCTCTGACTCCAGCATCGGCAGACGAAGTGTTTTGGAAGCGGAAATGGCACATGGCAATGCAGCCAAGGTTGGGGTTACATTATTCTAGACATGCATATTTCATTAACTTCTGTTTGCCCCACTGACACAAAGCAGCTTTCATTTGTCCATAAAGCTACAGTCAGAGCAAAGCAGAAGTCTTGTCCTATTCTGACCTGACACGAATCAGCGATGTAAATCTTTTGGTTTAAATGTGCTTGGGAAAGGAAATGTCATCCATTGAGAGTGGAGTGGGCTTGATTAATACAATATAAATTACACATATTCTTAGAACTGTAGCTGAGGTTTGAAAATAGTACAAGGAAGTGGAACACAATTTCACTGGTGTTCTGCCCCCTAGTGAAGTTCCAAAAACAAGTCTTTCCTTGTACTTGCCAACGAAATATAGTTATCTAAGACACTAAAATGTGCTATATGTGCTATTATACAAGCTTTATAATGTACAAAAATCTGATGCTAATCAATAACTCCATTGGTGACTGTGTAAGGTTTTAATTATGGTCTGTGCCACAATGCTGATAAATAGATTGTGTGCAGTTAGTGCTGTTGTAAGCCTTTAGTTGCTTATTTAACTCTAACAGTACCTGTATTTGTTTAAGGGTATACTGTGATCAGGTCAGCCTTCATCTTTTTCCTCTGGGTTCTTTCTTCTCTCTTCCAGGTTGTCGGCCGTTTGGGGAAGGGGATACTCCTGAGGATGGACTACCGGTGAGTGAGAGGTTCTGACTTAGAGTTTTAGTATGAAGAATATATAATCATGTTTAACATACATTTTATCTTGCTGACTTTGAGGAGTTTTGCTACCTATCGCACATTCAGAAACTAAAAAAAAAAAAAACCTGATTCGTTTTTTATTAAGTAACTTTTTGTTAGTTTTATTACTCAACCTTCCCTAACTATTAAATAGGAGGCAGGTCATAGCTTGATCCTGAGCCATGTCTTTGAGTCCTGACGCTTCCGCTGACAGCTGCCTTTGTTTTCTAACAGTTGTTCTTTGAGATTTACAGGTGTTTAACCAGTGCCAGCCAACCCTGAGGTGGAGCTAGGTGTTGGCCAGCAATTGTGCTAGGGCAGGCTTGGCTGTTTCTATCAATCTAACTTGGTAGCTGTCACTCATGTTACAATCAATGCCAATATAATAACTATTGCCTCAGGAGCTGGTTGTTCAAATGCAGCTCGGTGAAAATGCTCTGTGATTTCACTGTTTTTGAAACTGAATCTTTGTTGACAGGTTGAGAGCTGTTAAGCTGCGTTATGTTTAAGAGTTGTATATATTTGCCCTGTTCCTGGCATGTGGCATTCTATTTACCATCGACATGTGGTTAGGAATGCCGTGTTCTCGTTAGCAGGAGAAAGGCAGCAGGTAAATTGTTCAAGTCAACACACCCATGTTCATTTGTTTAAGATACGGGCCTCTTACAGGAATGTCAGTCACCTGTTCTGCTGATTGCAAAGTAGGTGAAAAGACATTTCCGTGGGAGACAAGGCAATTCTCGTAATGCATACTTACAGCGAGTGACAAGAAGTCATCCAATGCATACAACAGTCCTGCAATGGCTGCTGCTACCTTTGTGAAAGATAAAATAAATTACTTTTGCCACTGTTACAGAGAGGTGTTGATTCTTTTTTTCTACACTGTAATTTGTGGTATCAACAAAAGGTACAGCTTTCAAAAAGGTACTAAATAATTGAGTTAAAACACAAAAAAAATATAGTAGCCTCAACAAGTATATATGCAGGGCTGTTGTATTACATTGTATGGTGTTTCTAGTTTTTGCTGACAGCTTATTGAAAATGCCCCTCCCGTTTAACAAGCTGGAGCTTTGACACACTGTACCTCCCATGGTTTCGTTTTTAGCACTTGTCAGAGGCTTGCCATCACCTTTGACTTGCCTAGTATCTTACATCCTGTATGATGTGGACACGAGGACGAGGGAGAAGGAGGGAGAGTTGCGTTCCTGTTCTTGTGGCAAAGTTCCTCTTTAAGGAATCAGCCTGAACATACAGGAAATCCAATGGCACCACTGTTGCTAGGCAGCAGGGGGGTGCAGCATGAGGGGGGTAGAAGGGGGTGTTCACAAGGTTCAGTGAGTGAGCCACCGAGGGTGTCACCATGGTGATTTGGCATCCGAATGTTGCGGTCGGAGACCTGGGCTACACAGAAAGAGAAGTGAACCAGCGGCAAGTGTCGTAGCCAGAGAACTAGCAAATACCAGCACGCAAAAAGGTGTGTAGCTTTATACTCAAGTCAAATCACTGTTCGTACAGATAACTTGATAAAACATGGTCTCAGCTGACACAGGCTCTTAGAGGAATATGGTGTATGATATAGGATATGGATGTATATAGAACATTCTATGTTCTGGCCAATGGCTTGTATTGTTGATGAGCCCCCTTTAGAAGCAAGAGATGGGTCCTGGGGTGACCTTGTTGAGAAAACAGACACCAGTGTCTCATCAGCATGGGAGGTCACCATCAAGCCTTGTTAATTCCTTGATTAGATTCAGACATCTCTAAAAAAAAAAAAAAATCTCGTTAAAATTTACTGGAATTCATGATAGCCTTGCATTGTTAAAAGCGTTTGACTTGTGCGTGCGTGTGCGTGTGTGTGTTTTCAAGACAGTCTCCTCCGCCCACATCCTGCCCACTGAGGCTCAGCACCCACTTGTATGCCCTTCACAAGCTTACCACATTCTTCCTCTCACTCAGAAACACACACACACACAACATATTTTACCCATAAAAACAAAAAACACCCTTCTCAGCTGTGATGACCCACTGCCAGGAATTATGCAGTACCACCACCGTCCTTCCGCTACTACAAAGAAAAATGTGTTCTCCCCCCCCATTGCCACAGAAAAACATCCACATCTAATTTAGTGCTGGCAGGAAGTTTTCTCTTATCAGTTTAGTACACAGAGGTTTTGTTGGCCAGTTGACTTTTCCAGCCTCACTCACAGACCAGACACTTTGAGATAGATTTGGTGTGTTTCAGTAGTGTTCCATAAAGCACCTTGGAGCCAGGAAGAAGAGTGTTAAAAAGGAATAGTTTGACAGTTTTGGAAGTATGCTGATTAGCTTTGTTGCTCAGAATTGGATAATAAGATTGTTATCAATCTCATATGCCTCTGTTAAATAAGAAGCTCTACAGCCAGCAGCCTGTTAGCTTAGCTTAGCATAAAGTTACTTTGTTCTACGTTTAAAAAAATGCACCTACCTATTAAAATATTAGATCACTTTGTTTTAATTAGGACAAAACCCAAAGTGTAAAAACACAAAAAACACATTGTGGTTCTATTTAGTGGGTAAGAGGCAAAGTAACTATTTGGTTTTCACAAATGAAGTAAACAAGATATAACCTGTTTCAGTGAGCTTTAGAGGTGCTGGTGGGCAGATTATTTTCTGTACCTTTAGACAGAGCCCTCCCCCAATTCCAGTCTTTATGCTAAGCTAACATAGCCAGCTACTTGCTGTAGCTTCATATTTAGCCTACAGACATGAGAGTGGTATCGGTCTTTCTTATCTAACCCTCTGCAACGAGGCTAATGGGCGTATTAATGTTGAACCATTTTTTAAAGAGATGCATGGGGAGTAGGCCAGAACTTGGCTGTGTTTGTTTGTTTTTTTAAGTTAGCAAGACACAGAGATGAGCACCACTCATGGCTTGCCTCATTTAAGCCGAGCCCTATTTTTAGAATGTGAGAAACACACACACACACACACACACACACACACACACACACATAAACCATTTAGTGTGTGATCAAATGTCCGAGCTTGCACATCATGTTTTCTTCTCCATTCTTTTCTCAGTCTGATGCAGAGGTTTAGCATGTTCTGTAGGCCGACACCAGCCTTCCCTGTCCTGAGCCCAGGGATCCTCTCCTCTCCTCTCCTCTCCTCTCCTCTCCTCTCCTCTCCTCTCCTCTCCTCTCCTCTCCTCTCCTCTCCTCTCCTCTCCTCTCCTGATTGGCCCCCACGCATGCCTTTGAATGGTGGGGCTTAGGCAAGCGCTTCAAAAAGGAAGCCCAAGTCTGTTTCCCATTTCACCCCCAGCCCAGCCCTCCCCTCGCTTCTCCCTCTCTCTCTCTCTCTCTCTCTCTCTCTCTCTCTCTCTCTCTCTCTCTCTCTCTCTCTCTCTCTCTCTCTCACATACACACACAGCTGTCATCTGGCTTTTTAAGTTCTGTGCTGCATTTCTCCAGCTGGAGCTGGTTTATGACATTCCCTCAGCAGACTATTTGGCCTCTCGCTCTCTTTCTCACACACACACACACACACACACACACACACACAGTCATTTTTTCCTGTTCTGCTCTTTCTCTTTTCTCTCTCCCTCCACTGTCTCCTATTCCTCACATTCCCCTGCAGACGCTGTGGATGTGCGTTACACCACTTGGTATGTTTGGAGGCAAAGAGGGAGCAAAGTCACACACATACACACACCATGTGTTAGCAGTCTAGAGGGGAGGAGGGGGCAAAGCAAGCAGAGGAGAGAGAGAGAGAGAGAGTGAGAGGGGAAAAAGAGAAAGAGGGAAAAAAGAAGAAGTCAAAGGAAGCATCTCTTAGCAACCACAGGACAGTAATTACTGTAGCAGCAGCTGGGAGCAAACCAGATTTCCGCTGTGCGTTAAAGCACTGGCGTGGGCTCCTTTACACACAGCACTGACTAACCAGAGCCAGCAGCCTCCCCCACATGCAGAGTAGAGAGAGAGAGAGAGAGAGAGAGAGAGAGAGAGAGAGAGAGAGAGAGAGAGAGAGAGAGAGAGAGAGAGAGAGAGAGAGAGGAGGACTAACCCTGCCTTGATGAGGTCGGGGTGTGTGTGGGAAAGAGGGACAGCTAGCCAGTGTGTACAGGGCTTGAATGTGGTGCGATCAAACTCATACTCGTGTGAAGATACGTAGCCGTGTGTCCATGTTTGTGTATCACTGTGTGTGGGACTTGAAGAGAGATATAATGTGAAGACCATTTATTCTGCAGTTGATTTGGATAATGTTCAAACAGTTTATCGTTTATCAAGAAAGTTTTTATTCATCTCCTAATTCTGCTTATTTTCATGCAATCTGCATATGTTAGCTGGGAGATATACAGATGGTTGTGCTGAAATAATGCTGGACATGAAATAT
>JABXJD010001958.1:0-66512 GCA_013375575.1 Percina caprodes
ATTCTTTATGCCATTTGTCATTGGAAGACAAATGCTGAGACATAACAAATTCAGTTGTCTCCTACAAGGAGAAGACACTGAGGAAAGATACAGAAGTCATATACTCTGAGAGGCCTTGGAGATCTTATGAATGAATAATATGAAAATCATTGGTTAAATGTAATTTTCCCATTACATACTTCTTCTGTAGAGTCCATCATGTTGTATAAAGTTGACTGTTTGCCGACAGTTTTGTTGTCATTACTTAATTCCTCATGGCGCGACTGAAACAATGCACTATTTCTTTTATTGTTGTTGCCAAACAAGTTTTTGTCGGCTAAACTCAACTGCAACGGCTGCTGAAGGACCGCCTTCTCGCTGTGCCCTGTACCCGGCTCCCAGTAACGTTTTGTCGACTAAACTACAGGCGTCACCTGACCACGTAGCCTTGTGCATACATTTTCGTAAGACTACCAATAAAATTTAAGAAATACACGTCAACATTTTACACAATATATATCTATATATAATATAATATTTAAGTCTTAAATATTGAAAACAAATGCATTTTTTTGCAGTGATGAACCAGAATCTATAACACATACATTTTTCCATTATATGCAGTCAATAACTCTGTGGACTCAAATTATGAATGATGTATTGTGTAAAACTAATCATACTATTAATATTGAATGTAAGAATATCTTTTTTTAATTTCAACATTGAATTCATTGTCAACTTATTTGGATTTATCTGGAAAATGTTACTTACATAAATGAATGAATTGGAATTCAAGGAATAAATTAACTCTCTTATAGACACAAAACACTAATAAAACTCTTTCATATTGTACGTGAACTTTCTGAGGAATAATGTATGTTAATTTTTTATATTGTTTAATCATCCCCCTCTATATTTGGGTAATAACACTTATTTAAAATTATGAATTATGTATTATTTTAATTAATTATTTTTTGTTCCTGGAGAATTTTTTTGAGTATGTGTCTGAAATGTTAGATATTTGAAAGTATTTTATTTGGCAATAAAGTTAAGTACATAAACATTTTTGTACGATTTTATACAAACCAATTCATGAGAATGTGTTGCTTAATTGAAGCCATGACACAAAAGAGAGAACTGTGAGAGGTTAAATGTGTAACAATTGTGTGTGTAGCAGAGTGAGAGAGTGAGAGATGAACCTGCCACTACAAGAGACTTGTTCCAGAGTAGTGGCGGAGGAGTGCAGAGGTTGTTTTATTGAATGCTGCTGTCTATAGAACAGTTTGACAGCTGTTCATTGAGCCGCTCACTGTCTGTGTAAACACTGGGAGTCATGGGGGAGAGGCCCAGGCAGCGTTTCTACAGATGAAAGGGAGATTGGCCTATGGATCGTGGGACTTTGAACAGATACAGTATTCTGCTGCAATGGAAACCACCAAGGCTCTCTGAAAGCAAAGGTGATGTCATACATTCAGGATAATGTAATACTGTGGGCGGTCAAAATCAGGTCACACTAAGTAGTGTTCGGAGTGATTATTACTGTATAAATTCAGCCATATTGTTGAGGAATGCACCAGTGACTCTACTCATGCAGGTGATGCATCAGATTTCTATTGATCTGACATTATTTTATTCTGCTGAGTTTTTACACCTCACTCCACCCTCATTCAATCCTTGAATGGATTGACCAGTACTGGTTTTTCAAGGCAGATACCGATTATTAGTACTTAATGGAACTGATAATTGATAACTTGGAACCAATATGCACTTAAAGTAAAAATGAAAAATTATGATGTAATGTCACAAACTCAAACACAAAACTTTGTTTAAAGGTGCCCTGCCACACCAAACTGTTTTTACTTGCATTTTTTGAAATGTTAGGACCATATGGGCATATGTGTTATGTTGTGAGTGCAAAAATGAACTGCTACCTCCTCTGTCAGCTCTAGCCACTGAAAAGAAATAAGCGGAGAAATCAGGCCAATTACAAAAGCTGGTCAGTCTGATGTCATGTTGCCAGCGCTCATTACTATTCATGAGCTCGCCCAGTTGCGCTATCTAATTGGCTATCTGTTAGCCAATCACAGTCTGTTTTATACCATTTATGTTATGCATGTGATGTTGTGTATCTATGTGACAGAAAAAAATTAAACTAAACTTCACGGTCGCCAGATCCTACTGTCAACTCGAGTGGTAACCTGGCTGTTGACTCCAGTGTCTCACTGCTCTGTCCAAATCTAGTTCTAGTTTTCTTTGTTGCTCATTGGTTCTCTGCTTTGCTGCTCAGGCCCTGTTCCCTGCTGCCTACTGAACTCTGCATCTTTAGACATGTCAGCTTTTCCAATGATGGCAGTTTAGCTGCCAGCCTGACTACTCTGCACCCCATTCACCCCCATTGTCTGACTTGGCCTGGGTGTGGAGCAACTCAGCCTGCTCCCGGGCTCATCACTGGTCTGCCCGTTCCGACGATACCTCTTCAGTAAACTCATCTCCACCCAGGAAGATGCTTAGTCCTGGTTTGACCGACCTCGCTGACTTTCTTAGCGTGTTGAGTTTGCATTGACAGCTATTTTAAAACTGTAGCAGATGAGAACACAGGGATAAAATGTGATGTCAGAAAATGTCAGATTATGTCTCCATACACTGAGAAATAAGCCCTGGTTGTCTCTGTAGTTGTGTTTGGCAGTTGATGGTAGAGTGCAGAGCCAGTTGGTTGGCTGTGTTCTTGGCCTGTGGGTTTGCTGCTCAGCTTTCAGAACCGCTCATACAAACATCACACTCGCTGGGTCCTCAGAAACACACCTGCTATGTTGCATCATACACTCAAGTGACAGCTACTCGTGGTCAGAAACACCAGTAAAATACACTGGTCCACTGGGAAAAAAAACACCAAGTGCAGACTTTACCATTAAGCACAGCCTGGAGCCCCCAACTAAAAAGGCCCCAAACAGCTATACATTTAGTATGATAACTTAACTTACAAAATGCTTACACAACCTAACCTGCATACTACTGACTTACTCTGTAATTATACTTCAGGAAAACGTGCTACTACATTTGCCTGACAGAGAAATGTTACTGGTTATGTTGCAGAACATGTTACTCACAGAATATTGCAGTTAAAATAAGATGCATTGTTATTTATTAACCTATCCAGCATATTAGAGTTGAAAGCTCCACCTGAAACAGTTGTTGGAGTAAATATAAGAACACTGTGCTGACAATGCCTCTCTTTGACTCTTTCCTTTAACTTAACATTTAAATACATGAATTGTACTGGGTTGTATTAATAGTTTTACTATTAGCCTAATAGTTAAGAGTTTAACTTCAGAAACAAAAGGTTTTGAGTACTAAGCTGTTCTAAGGTGGCCCTTCAGCTGCCAGGTCCGCACTGTGGCAGGAAGTCATACTGGTTACCATGGTTGCGGTGCAGCCTCTCCCCATCCCTGACAAAGTTGATGGACTGCCTCACTGGGTGTTGTATTATTGTTAAATACAGACCATTTTGGTGTGAATGAGTCTTAAACTGCATAATTCACTTTCACCGGTATTACAGTGTCTTGCCTCGATGTAGCAATTCAAAAAGAATCAACTACAATTTTATGTAGCGCATGTGCACACGGACACACACACACACACACACACACACACACACACACACACACACACACACACACACACACACAGCCTCATTGGAAAAGGAAGTGTAGCTATTCATACAGTGGGCCTGTGTGGGGCCCGTTCACTGGTCATTGAGATCTCGACAGGCTGCTGCTATCTAATCAACCCTTCCACCATTTTAATCCTCATGCCCAATCTATCGCCTTCTCCAATTTCCTCCTCTCTGAAAGGCAATCACAGTGTAGGGCATTTTAATAGCTATTTGGCAGAATGCACTTGAAGGCACCATGCTCAGTACAAGGATCTTTCATTAGATTGTCATCTTTGAGTGATGTGAAGCACTCTGGATGGCCAAACGCAGACAGGGGAGGGCAGTGAAGTGGAGGGTATAGCGGTGACCTTGCACGCATTACAGTGGTGCTCAAAGTTTACATACACATGCTTAAGTTGACTAAAGAGGAATAAAATCATGTTTGGAAATTTATTTTAATACCTAAATTAAAATGAGGTAAAATCCAACCTTTAAGGACACCAATTTTCTTTGTGAATGAATAACGTATTGTAAATAAATAAATGTTCTTATTTAAATACAGGGGTCATAAGTATACATACTATGTTAAATTCCCATAGAGGCAGGCAGATTTTATTATTAAAGGCCAGTTATTTCCTGGATTCAGATATTATGCATCTGATAAAGTTCCTTGGCCTTTAAATTAAAAGGCCCCACATCATCACATACTCTTCACCATGCTTAGAGATAGGCATGGGATACTTTCTATAAAATCATCTCTCAATGCAAATCAAACCAGGTATTAGTCTAACTGAAATAAAACCATGCCTATCTCTAAGCATGGTGAAGAGTATGTGATGATGTGGGGCTATTTTAATTCTAAAGGCCAAGGGAACTTTATCAGGATGCATAATATCCTGAATCCAGAAATAACTGGCCTTTAATAATGAAATCTGCCTGCCTCTATGGGAATTTAACATAGGGTATGTATACTATGACCCTGTATTTTAAATAAGAACATTTATTTACAATACGTTATTCATCACAAAAAATAGCAAAGGTTGATTTTACCTCATTTTTAATTTGATTAAAATAAATTTCAAGCATGATTTTTATTCCTCTTTAGTCAACTTAAGCATGTGTATGTAAACTGACACCACTGTTATCTCGCAGATGGATAACTGCAACAACTCAATCTATCTGCCTAACTCACACTGACCCTCCAACTCTAACAAGAATGTCCTTTGTGATGAATTTTGGCTGTTGGCACCTAATAGACTCATTCACGATAAGTAATCAGTCTAAAGTCCAAATGTTGCTGATGACACATTCTCAGAGATATTGAGGTTCAGGTTCAGGTTACTTTATTTGTACCCATAGGTACATTTGTTGCACACTTAAAAAGTGCAGGGCATTTATGACACCACAGACAACATATAGTACATACAATAGCCTACATTTATATTGTAGCTGTGTCCTGGTATGGTGTGTAGTTATTTAAAAAAAAGAATTGTCAGTTGACTAAATCAAAAACTACACAACCGGACATCTTCCAGCAGGAATGTGATTGAAATCGGGGAGAAATTAACAACATCAGTTGCTAGAATTACATGTTCCCCTAACGTTAGCATGTAGCTACATGCAGCAGTTTGTATAATGTAAATAATGCAACCTCACATAGGTTTACCTCATTATTTGAAACTTTGGCCACATTTAATATGAACATCCCAAATTGTAGCATTATAGATTGGACAGAGAATAAAAAAATAATATTAGTTTTTCTTTAAGGTCATGGAAAATGGTGGTCATAGATAAATAATAATCAAATGTCATTGCTGACTTTGAGGCGTGACAGAAACCCAGGATGCTAGGATGCTGATGAAGGCAAACACTTCACATGCCTAATACCCTCCCCCTTTAAAACTGCACTGTATGAAGGTCACACTGATCTTTGCCACTGAACATTGCAATTTAATGTAAATCTCAATTGCAGAATAACCACATATCAGTGTAGTTTCTAGAAACCTGGCTAGAGATTGTTGTATTAATGGTGGGGGAAAAAAATACAAGAACGGGTAAGCCATTAATAGCTTTCAATGACTTAACAGCTTTCCTTTACGCAATTGGATGCTCTGCTGTACACACATAGCAACAGAATGAATGAGGCAACAAAGTGTGCCCTTACTGTACTGCAAACAAAGTTTACCCCGTGGCTACAGTCTTGTGAATTTGTGCTAAGCTATTTTTTCAAAGTGTAACCAATGCAATTAACTCCAAGGAAAGGAAATAAGGAAACCCAAGTCGACCCCTCCTTTTCTGACAGTGCACAACGTAATGAACAAGCCAAAGGGTAGAGATATGCATGTTTATGGTAATGAAGCTCATGCATAATGTAGCATTGGCGTGCAGCTTAGGATGAATTAATTATCCTCTGCTTAAGGTATCCTTCCTAAGTATGTAATTTTTCTCTTGTTACCCAGCTCCTCTGTCATTTAGCATGCATGGGATTATTAGACTAGGTGACAACACGATAAACCTACAGGCCTGCAAACATGGTTAGGTGGTTTTACAGAAACAGCATGCAAGCTCAACCACTCATAATACACTGTGAAGGCTCATTATTACAAGAATACAACCAAGCAGAGACACTTAACCTGTGAGAAACCTGCACACATCGCAGATGAGCAGGAAAATAAGTAAAAGTGATGTAGCAGCTGCTGCATAGGTTGTGAGGATGTGAATGTTACATATTCCTAATGGAAACTGTCTCAGCATTGACAAATGCTTCGAAATCAATCTTTGCCATCAGTCCAGACAGGGACTGGAGATAGAACTGTGCTTTATTGAACTGAGGTGGAGTCTGGCTCAGCTAAAGCAGTTGAGGGTATTGATCCATCAGTCGATACCGTGCGCTATCCCTGCTATACCTTTGCTGACTGTTGTTTGTCTCCAGCTCTCTTCTGGGAGATTTGGCCTTGGCTCTCATCTTTCTATGATCAGATGGGATTCGTGCTCAGGCTGCACACACCAGGGAGGCTCTCATTAAACAAAAATACTGTCAAAGTAATCACCGCACGCAGGGACACAGCTCAAAGCAGTATCAATAGTTAGGCCAATTTACTTATAAGCACATTTAAAAACCACACATGTTGACCAAATTGCTGTACAGAAAAGATACTGAAATATCTCAAATAAATTCAAATAATGGTAAAAACACATTAAAAACACAAAAAATGGTATAAAAAGACACTCTACGTGAACTGAATTGCCATTTTGTTTCATTTTATTCAGCCTGGCTCTGTTCAGAGGGAACAGCATCCATCTATCAGCAACTGTAAAGCTTACTAATGAACATGTTAGTGAACCAGGGTTATGTACCATACTACGGTATTTATTGGCTGGGACCAGTTGCCAGGCAACTAGCAGAGACTCCCCCATTAACGCCATGTATACCTTCACCCCTAAGTAAAAATCATAATAAGTATTAGGCTACTGTTTAACGTGTTGCTTTAAGTTATTAAAGCAATATTATATATTGTTGGGGCTGAGCTTCTCCACATAGAAAGCAATATTTTAATCTGCTCCATTGCAGAATTTCCACAATACTGTGTGTTTTCTTTTAGATGTTGTTTTGCAAATAAACTCTTAAAAATGTAATAAATGAAATGTTATTACTGACAATTTGGCTGAAATCTCCCAGACAGCCAGAGCGTCTTCTCCTGTCAAAGTTTTGAAATAAAATCCAGAGTTCTCTTCATCCGACATAAAAATGTGGTCAATTCTGAGACAAAACTGAGTCTTTCATAAAGTGATCTCAAGTACTACAACACTGATTAAAGCTTTGTATTACTATGGCTTTAGCTTTAGATAAAAACACAAAAGTGCACATTATAGCTTACAGTCAGAATAAACACTCATATTAACACTAGTTGTTCAAAGAAGTCTCAAACCGGTAGCTTCATATTTAGCTATCTTCAATCTCAAATAACTCAGGGCAAGAAAATAAAATTTGCATATGTCCTAAAATGTCAAACTGTTCATGTGCTGAGCCAACCTACACACTCAGTTACAGAGACTCAAAAAAACATCCATCAAACAAGAAACCCTTAACTATCTCACAGGTTCTACCACTCTTCATATGGGGAGAAGATGTGGAGAAGGAAAGAGTGCAGACAAGACCTAAAATATTAAGAGCTGCTCAACCATGAATGCTTAAAACCAAGTGGAGCAGCAGTAAAACATATGAAATATGAGCTGAGTGCCACTTGAGGGGTCCTTCAAGAGACAGAATGCTGCTTGGCTAAAACTGCAAACTTTTAGTGTCTCATTTCGGTGCCACTGAAATGCCTCTGTTGCTCTCTGATGCTGCAAAATGGACGTTGGAGGCAACAGAAGCATCTCTGGATGTAATGCTAGGTAACAATACACTTAGCAGCAGGTAATTTTAGCCTATCGTTAGCTAGTCGCTGGATTAAACACGGTTAAAATGCTAAACACACAGCTAAACCGTGTAGTGTGACTGTATTTCACTGTAAAGGATTCCAACAGCGGGATGTCCGACAGTCTGCTGCTACCATTGTCAGAAAAACAACACAGATTGTATGTTTACTTAAAACTCACATTTTTAATAAGTCATTTAATTCTCACCATATGGCATTAGCGATAGAGTTCGTTAAAGCTGCCAACTGTCATTTTATGCTCCTTTAAAATATATATATAAAAATCCAGTGATACCCCACCCAACTTGTGACTGGCATCCAGTTGATTTCAAAATATGGGATAGCCTCTGTCCTCTACATTTGCTAAATTGCTGCACATAAAGGAAACCTTGGAATGGGTGAATGGGTGAGCCTCACTGACATCCCGGGTCTAGGAAGTAACATTGCTTACTGCACCTTTAATATAAGGAGGACCCTGACACGGGCCACAACTTTGGACACCTGGTACAAGTCAGGTGTATAGTCTTTGGGCTGAATATGAGCAACACAGGGCTAACTGTCTGATCATCTGACTGCTTGTGTTTCTGAACTTTGTTGGAACAATGTTGCCATGTTTAAGTACAGTATGGTAACCAAAATAACCTATGATCAAAACAACAAAAGTGAGATCCAGACTGTAAGATACCAGCTATCTTTCAATACCCTCAGAAGTGACAAGGTAAGCTAGAATACCTACTATGAATATGAATTGTCTGAGTTAAAGAATTTTAGACCTAAGCAATCTGGGAATCTGGAAAATGTAGTCAGAGCTATATACATAGCGCTGACTACATTTTCCAGATTCCTGACTGTGCTCCTGAACAGGCTCCATTAATACCTTATAATCATTATCATATTGCTAATTATTAATAGGTTGCTGCTGTGACAACTTCCTCTGTTGGATTCTGATTGAAAACTTCATCTTTATAATAAAAGATTGTGAATCTGGACATGCAGACACATTTTCATTCATCTCAAAGTGGGAAAGAACACCTGAAAGTGTTTGAAATGGTGTTCTCTCCCAGTCCCAGTATATGTCTCAGCTATCAGATGTCATGCAGGCTCTATTATGCTGCATTAGCCTAATGTCCCACTAAGTTTTCCTGAGTAATATTTCTTATGTTAGTGTATTATAGAACTCATGAAGTGTAAGGAATCATTCATCTATTTGGATGATTCAGTGAGGAGCGTGGCCAGATGTGGTAAAGGAGATTAAACAAAGCTCGGCCCTGGACTTCCCCCGGTGATGAACTCTCTTTTCTCCTTTGCCACCAGCACTTTTCACATTCTGTGTGCAGCCTCAATTCAGATTCATACACTGAGCGTTCAGCCCTTCAGGACCTGCACAGTGAGAAGCTACTGGGTATATGAAACATGATTTAATGGAATAAGAAATGACTTTCTTACTGATAAATGCAGTTCACCAGACAGCCTGGTTAGATCTACAGTCTATCATAAGACTGACATAGACAGAAACACATTCATTCCTTTGGTTGGTCAGGAAGGAGGAATCCATCACAACACATAACAGATCAGGAATTGAACCGTCAACCTCTGTGATCATTGCTAAACAATGAATCAACAGGATTCCCCACTGGTATGAAAAATTATCTCTAAAAAACCATGGTCTTTTTTGATTATATCTTAAGAGATATTATATTCTGTATAATGATTATATTCTTACAGTAGACAATCATTGCATGCACCATAATGGCTGCTACAAAGTCTCTTAATATTTAATGCTATTTAAATAGAATACAAAGACCATATTTCCACAAGACGTTAGGGTCTTGGTAATTACTTCTTTGAGACTCTCCTAGTCGGTTGTTTGTTCAAATGTCAATGTCAGTTTATTTATATAGCACATTTTAAAGCAACTGGGTTGACCAAAGTGATTTACAAGATAAAAACAACAATAATACAACAGCTGAATACAGAGTACATCACAATGGAGAATTATAAACAAATAAAAGGTAATAATATCATTCCTTAACTGGAAGAAAAGGCCAAAGAAAAAATATGTTACCTTTTACGTAACATATGTGTATACCTGTTATGTAAATTACAATGATGGGAGACTTGTGCACTTGAGGGCTTGACCACCAACATCCTAATAATGTCCTTTAACACTGATGGCTTAGATAGGGGACCTACAGAGCATTTTTTTTTTTTTTTAAATGTTTTTATTTTTATATGTGTAAATAGTGATTTGGAATGTTCGAGAGTGAGTTTTTCTGATATGAAATAGTAAACTGTTTGCACACGTTTGGGGCAGCTAAAGCAAAGCCTCTGGTTATGAGCCAGGTGTTTGGCACATCCAGGAGGAGCAGATTGGCTGATCTCTTTTGCTGTAGTATGAGAATGAAGCAGCTCGGTCAGGTTAGGTGGCACCAATCCTTGGATCGATTTAAAAGTTAAGAGTACGATTTTTTTCCTGTCAGGAGGCGTGTCGTTTGTTCAGACTTGTTTGGACAGTTGTTTTCTTTCACCCATGACCACCAACTTTTCCTTGAAATAACCAAGTAGTTTTATTTGTCTAAACTCATCCGAGCCTTAAACAAAGAGGGGGCAAATCCAAAAACACTCATACTTGAGTCATGTGGGTGTTTATGCCGGGAATTGACATATGACCTTATGTTTGCTTGATGAAGCTGTTATTATGCTCTGCTCGACTTTCCTTAGTTCCATTCAGACTTCTTCCTTATTGACAGAATGTACTGTAAGTTTTCTTCTTCTCATAACAGCCAACTACAACAATGACCAGTGAAGCTAAATACACACTTATACACCCACTAATTTCTTTTTAAAATCTGTATGTAACACAGTTTATGAGATGATGAGCTACACACTGTTTTATGCAAAAGAAATGGAAGAACAGGAGGACTTTTAAGATAAAGAATTATTCTGCTATTTTAAACATTGGAATCACCAAATTAAAAAGTATTTCAATTTCTGAATTTAAAACCAACCTTCAACCATCAGCAACAGATACTGATCTGTTTGTAGGGAGAGTATGAAATTGAACCGACAATTTTAGTTGTTATTAATAACCTTTGACTTCAGATTCACTGCCAACTCTGCCTTCTATAACTCTGAGACCATCAATCCTCGAAAGACGACCGTGTTGCAATTACAACCCATATTTAAGCTCAACGTTAGGTGACTAGCTCTAGTGGCCACAATAATTCTGATGGGAGCCAAGCAGGAAGTCATGTAACGTGTATGTACACGCATAGAAGTGGATTAGCATAACAATTGTAGTGATTTTAATTCTAACCCAAATGACAATCTTTTTCTAAACTTAAAGTAGTTTTTGTGCCTACCAGAACTTTTTGGTTAAAAAGAAAATCAATTTTCATTGATGATCCGGAATGGATTAATAAAATCTAAGAATTGATCTTTGTCTGTATCATATGAAACAAGAAGACCTAAGGAATCCATTGGTAACAACTTGAACTTGTTGGTTGTGTGTTCAAGTTAAATAAAAGGTACATTAGTGTAACTGCTTTGTGGTTAGTTTTCAATGTAAACATTGATACTTTTAAGAATGCAGCAGGTTAGAGGGAACCTTGTTCAGTTGTAGAATCTCGTTAATATCCAAGCAAAATTGGTATGGTAACTGAAATATTCCTAACCTAATCAATATCAAATCAAAAACAAAAGTGAATCAGGACCTTGTGAATCAATTTGATTCAGTAAATCATTTAAAATTCCCAGCTCAATTAACTGCGTGTTTAGAACTAACCTAATTTATAAAGTGCTCCTAAGAGTTGAGTAGGACCAATCAATTCACCTAAATGGGAGATATCATAGCTTTGCTGTACTGCCCCTGTTGCAGGATTTGGGGTCTTACCTAGTAAAAGGATCTAAACTGGACCCATAAACCCCTTTATCAAAGTCTTGTATCAGGGTAAAATCTGGTTTATCTTGTACACAAAGACAATCAAATTAGGTAGCTGTGATTCTACAGGGGTAATAAAGACCTCTGGAGTAGATTAATGAGTGTGATTTCTTGATAAAACAAATTAGAAGTCTCCTCTTAGTGTATAAAAAACTCTGATTGACCAAGTCCACTTGACATCTTTGATGCTTGGCCAACAATATTTGAATTGCACATCTGTTTATTCAGGGAGGGAGCCTTTTCAATTTAGTTAAGAGAAGCTGATAAGACATTTAAGCCAAGAGACATTTAAAGATGTCCGTAAACAAACAAAAGGAGAGGACAGATAATCCATGAGCAATTAATTAACCACAGCAGCTCAGCCACATCCGGACACTGGAATCACTTTCAATAATGAGTAAATAGAAGTTGAGAGTGAAATGCATTTATTTTTTCTCAGGTGTCAGCTTATCACCTCCTCTTCTTCTTTGCTTTCCTTATCTTTTCTTTCCTTCTCCTAACACTCTTCCCTTCCTTTGCTGACCTGTTCTTTCTCCTCATCTTATCTTTTGCTTTACTTTGATTTCCTCCTCTTTATCCAATGGCTTTTATCTACACTTTCCTTTTCTTTGTTTCTTTCTTTGTTTCTTTTTCTTCATTTGCATTCTTCTCCTTTTACCCCTTACCTACTTATTTTCTGGGGAAGAGGGTCTGGCCTCTGTGGCCTGCTAATCAGATCCAATGGCCATTTTGTTTCACTTTATTCATTCATGCTGACACTTGGTAATTTTAGCCCATTTCTTGTGTTGGTTTGCCTAAATCAATTAGTAGTAAGTATTTTATCTATGCAGCTGACTTCCCAACACAGAAGTTGCCCAACTCTCACAGAAACAACTCTGATATCGGACAATTACACAAAACCCAAGATTACATTCAATGATGTTTCTTTACATCCAAGGAAGACTAAAAAAACACAATGTCTGCACATGATAATTTCACAATGACATTGGTGCTATGTATTGGCTGTAGAGTATCAAGAAGGCTGTTCTTATGTACTATAAGCCTGTCAAAGGGACGACGCCAGAGGAGGTAGGACACACAAATGCAACTCTTTTGTTGAGGCTATGATGGGCAATGAATGAGTACCCTAATCCTTAAAAATATTTTGTTTTAGTTTCTGTCTGCATCAATTTGTTAACCTCAATGAACTGAAACCAATGTCGAGCTGTAAGCCGTGCATGGTGTTTGGTGGTGTCTGTATCGGCAGAGAACCTGCCCCTATCTGGATCTTCTCTTTTCTTCTATTTGGCTATTTGGCATCAACCCCAAGTGGGTGTGTAACCCCCAGCCTAAAACAGAATTAGAATTAAAGTTTCAAAATATGATTTGTCCAAATATTCGGACAGAACACAATATATTATATGCATTATATTATATAAACATTAAGAAAATATTATTAGCTAACCCGCTCTCTCAATTCGATTTTAATTGCTTTATTGGGATGTTCTAGCCAAAGCAGTTTACTAACGATTGATATAGATATCACATATAATGTACAAACCCTAATTCCAATGAAGTTGGGATGTTGTGTAAAATGTGAATAAAATGATTATACCTATAGTCAACTGTATACACTACAAAGACAAGATATTTAAGGTTCAAACAGATAATCTTTATTGTTTTTGCAAATATTCACTAATTTTGAATTTGATGTCTGCAACACATTTCATAAAAGCTGGGACAGGGGCAACAAAAGACTGGTAAAGTTGAGGAATGCTAAAAAAAATACCTGTTTGGAACATTCCACAGCTGACCAGGTTAATTGGCCATGATTGAGTACAAAAGGAACATCCCCAAAAGGCTCAGTCATTCACAAGCAAGGATTGGGCGAGGTTCACCACTTTGCAAACAACTGCATGAGCAAATACTCCAACAGTAGAAAAACATTTCTCAACGTACAATTGCAAGGAAGTTAGGGATTTAATCACCCACAGTCCGTAATATTATCAAAAGTTTCAGAGAATCTGGAGAAATCTCTGCACGTAAGAGGCAAGGCCAAAAATCAACATTGAATTCCTGTGACCTTCTTATTGAGTTGTGATAAAAGAAGAGATGATGTAACACAGTAGTAAACATGCCCCTGTCCCTGTTGATACTGTAAATAAAACTCAATCATTTAATTGAATATAGGTTGAAAAGGATGTGCATATCATTTTATTGTTTTTATTTACGTTTTACATAATGTCCCAACTTCATTGGAATTGGTGTTTGTACTTAGGTGTCACGTAGGTTCTGTATTGTCTTTCTCTTCTGATGGTTGGAGTTTATTGGCCTGTTTGCTGCCTGACAGGAAGTTTTGAAGACACAAGAACAATTTGTTAAAAACTTTCAAGTTACAGTAGTACAGTGGGTGAAACACTTCTAGTTGTTGGATGATCTAATCCAATGACCTTTTCTACTTAGTGGGGACGCTGGTAAACACAGGAATCAAAAGATACTAGTCCCTATGTGGAGAGCAGTGAGTCCTTAATCTTCATGACAAAATATTCACATAGTTTCCTTTTTTACTTTTTGTGTTGACTGAAGAATTTGCCCTTCCTGAAAGTAAACCTCCTGGAGGACGGACACCCAACAAGTAGACTGAGGCACTGACACCCAGGAGACAAAGAGAAGGTCCCAGGATGGACAAAACCCTGAGTTTAAAGAGACAGGGTGAGACTGGATACACATATTAGCAACATGGTTTTGAGCCAGTGGATGTGATTGGTATTTTTAATATCCAGCAAGACCAACCAATAAGTAAAAAGCATATGAACCCATTTTTCAGACAGTGATGCGAGTAATTACACTGGATTAAGAGCCACAAAGTAAATCATGTATTTCTTCCTAAGCTGGGAAACTCTGTATACTTGGTATAAAACACTAGATGACTCATAAGGTACCAAACCCCAAAAACAGCGGTACTGTACAGACCAAAGCAAAAGCAGCTGGCAGACATCATTGACCATGATTTGCAGCCACATATTCATTTTTTATCCTAACTATATAAGGCCACGCATCTAGAAGGTCAGTGGCGTAATGGCCATTGTATATTTTATGAGCAGCAGGCACCAACGCTCTTGGAGTTAATCATGTTGTGAGGGGGGGTTCAGGTAGAGACAAGGGCACTACTTAAATCATCACAGAAGCCTCCTCAAAAGGGTCAGACATTTCAAAACGACACTGAATGCCCAAGAGTGGATTGAGTGGCTGTAATCATTTGGAGCGTCTGCCATTGTCTACGTGCCAAACACATTTGTGGAGGTGACATTGGACATCTAAAGTGCATTCCCATGGCCGCTGTTTGCTACTGTAATATGAGCTATTCCACGGTATGCCACATTCTGAGGAAAATAGGTTAAAATATTTTTTTTCCTTCACCCCTGTATTCAATGTCTTAAAATCGTTTAAGTAATTGTAGCCATTTACTGATGAGAATACAGATGCATCTGTGTTTCTACAGGAGATTGTTGACTCAAAGTGCTATATGCTAACACTGTGGGGAGCCATGGCCACACACAGTGACAACTTTAGGACGTTAACACATATTGCAGCAGCTCTAAAGCTAATAATAGTAATTCATTTTAAACAAGACCACAACACAACATGTTGTCTCACTCCAGTTCTCCTGCTATGGCGAAACCATAGCAACCTTCTAAGTGACAAGAAGCAATTTGGTAAACATCTCAGAATTTAGGTACTGTAAACATTAATTTTACAAAATAAGCATCAACAGTGTCTAGAATATTGTTTGCGTGATTAGTGGAAGAATCGTAAAATTGACAAATGAGCTGAGGGACACTTATATGCACACATGTTGTGTATGATCACCGATTTTCTGGTTTTCTATGCTGAGAAAAATTCTCATCAATTTAATGAACTTCACCTGGAGGGCACTTTTACTTCATGTTTTGTGGTGCCTCGACCAACTAGGAGTAGTTAGTTCAGTACAAGGACAACCTGTTCTCACTCCCAACTCTCTTTTAGCATCTGTATGGAACTCAAAGGCGTAGCAGCAGCTCGCTGTAAGATGACATAGTATTAGCACAACATGAAAATAATTAACAGCCCTTTATGCACTTTCTGCCCAATTAAAGCTCAAGGTACTTTTCTTCATATGTTCTGGGAGTGCTCTCCTGTTGGTCAGTTCTGGAACAATATTGCATCCAAAATTTCCACCTTGATTAATGTTACTGTGCCTGTTACTGTCAATGTTTTGATTATGAATGACATGTCAGCCTTCCACCTCTCTGAAGCTCAAAAAAACGTGCTGTGTTTGCTGGACTTACAGCTGCTAAGAGGATGGTTGCAACCCGTTGGAAGCCACCTCATGACTTTTCTGTTTGTTCATGGATCCTTTCTTTTTTGGATGTCATGTACATGGAGCTTTTGACGGCTTGTGTGGGTAAAGCCCCGGGGAAGACTTTGGAGACTTGGCACAGCTGGTATGAAAGTGACTTTGACTTTGATGAGGGGAGAGCAGTAAGAACACTTGGGCGACACTTATGTGGTGGTATGACTTTACATTAAGGTGCTTTTACTGCATAATTTGGATATGTAGAGGCATGCCATTTTATTGTGAAGTATGGTCCCGAATGGGTTCCGCATTTATGTTAATTTGGTCAATTTGTTAATAGCGGTGAGTTTTTAGAGCAGGGACGAAGGGGTGTCCAAGTATGGCCAAGGGTAGCGCACGGCTAATTCACCGGTGTTAGCTTTCTGTCGCTGACTCTCGTAAAGACAAAGCTAAGTAAATTGTAAAAAGATATACTGATAGAAAGGTAAGAAATTATACTGTAGTTAGTTTTATACCATTAAATTAACGAATTAGTACTACGCAAATTAGTACTACACAGCTAACAGAAATAGAGGGTAAGGTTTGGTGAAAAACAACTTAACAGAATGACATTAAGTGTAACAGAATCTAACAGGAGCCCCAGGTTCTCCAAAACTGGCCCTGTGACAGGGAAGAAGAACAGAGAGCACAGACAGACAGTAAAGTTGGGGCCACTTAGCCTAAATATCAATGGAGTCCTCTACTGTGGCAGATAGTGTCCAGTGGGGAATTATACAGCATGGTTATTGGCCACTTAACCGCCATGAAGGACAATCGTCTTTCCTTTTCAATTATACTGAATTAAATAAACACATCGCTCGCTCTCTCTCTCTCTCTCTCTCTCTCTCTCTCTCTCTCTCTCTCTAAGAATTCAATTTAAAGAGGCTTTATTAGCATGACCATATTGACACACAGTATTGCTAAAGCACATAAACAGGGAAACATTTAACACATTAACATACAGTTGTACAGTAGAATGCAGACACACACACTCACTGTTCCTCAAAGTGTGGCAGGTAAAGACATATTCTGCTGTTCTCGGTGTTGGTTGTGTTTGAATTTTTGGAATGGCTGCAGCTCTGTGCATTCTGTCAGGAAGTGCAGCTCTGTCTCGACTTTCTCTCTCTCGCATAGTTGCCAGAAGCGCTCCTCTTTGGGAAGCCATGATTGTTGTAGCAGCCAGTGTCAATGGCCAGGTTTTGCTCACTGAGTTTGGACTTGGTCAATGTAGTTCTTAGTTTAATATCAGTGACTGTGATCAGGTAGTTTGCCACACTGTACTGTCTCCTTAGGGCCAGATAGCACTGCATTTTGCTTTTGTTGTTTGTCTTTTCTTTTCTGTTGTGTTATAATTTGATTAACTCTAATTGGTTTATTCCGAGACTGGTCCTGAGGTAGAACAGGGTTAGGAAGTGTCAGGACGAGCTGAGTGAGAGGACTCTTTTCTTTGCTCAGCTCTTGGTATTGCAAGGCTTTCTGCTGACACTTCACTACCATAGAGGAGAATTGCTTCTGTTACAGATTCAAATAATTTGAGAAAGATTCTAATTGGAATTTGAATGTAGATTTGACTAAAAAATGCCCTGCATGCTTTCTCTCTCAGCTCCATTATCACTGGGTTAAAACTTCCAGTGGAACAAATTTTCAGTCTTAAATAATTTTAGTCAGTACAGTTGTCTAATTTGTGTGTTCGTAATGTGAAGCTGTATGTGTTTCCTGGAGATCTGGATCTTTTTTGAAAAGTAATTGTTTTTTTCTTTAAAGTGTTTACTGCCGGGGACCGGGTGTGGCAGTACTGCTCCAGCAGGTCCAGGTTCTGCTGTAAGCCCTGTTCAGTAGGGGACAACAGAACCAGGTCATCTGCATAGAGCAGTAACTTGATCTCAGAGTTGTGTAGAGTGACACCAGATGCTGCTGGTTAATAGAGATATTGAATAGAGTGGGACGCCCTGTCTCACTACACCCTTCTGACTGAAGAATGTTTTCGGAGAGATTTTGTTTTCGCTTTTTTTTTTGCCAATTTTAATACTGCACTTATTGTTAATGTACATTGATTTAATGATGTCATATGTTTTACCCCCTACACCAGATTCAGTAACTTTGAATTGAGTTAAGTTGAATGCCTTTTTGAACCATCAGGGTCTGTAGGCTGTAAATATGATCTGAAGTGCGGTGTTTTGACTTTGACTTTTACTGAAGACATTGTGTGTTGTAAGGAAGTTTATAATGCTACAAAGAAGCTTCCCCAGATTACAGTTCACACAGATGCCTCTGTAATTATTTGGGTCAAATTTACCTCCAGATTTGTATATTGGTGTGATAAGACCTTGATCCCAGATTTCAGGGAAGTAACCTACACTCAATCAAATTAAAGATTTTCAGGATGGCCAATTTGAATTGTGGGCTTGTGTATTTCAGCATTTCGTTCATGATGCCCACTGGCTTTTTTGGGTTTTAGTGGCCAGAGTTTGTCTCTTAGTTCCTGTTCATTAATGAATGGAGTCGAGAGGGTTCTGGTTGTCTTTTACAGCCAAGTGTAGTTCATTCAGTTTTGTCATTATTTGGTTTTATTTGGGTCTGGGTTGCTTTATTTTATCTGTTTAATTTCTTATACTGCAATGTAACTTTTATTTTCGTATTTTATGTTGACTGTTTTTAACTGCTGTTTAATGTTTAATTTGTTGTACTGCACAGTAACTTTTATTATTTTAATCTTTTTATGTAAAGCACTTTGAATTGCCCTTTTGCTGAAATGTGCTATACAAATAAAGCTGCATTGCCTTGCCTTGCCTAAGTGTGGCACAGTAATCATTTCCAGGATCTCTGTGGTTTTGGTTAGATAATCACATAACATTTTGTCTAATTTCTTTACATTCTACATGCCATGAACAACTACAAAGAACTACTACAAACTACTATTTTTTGTGACTGTTATTGCCACTCTTCATTCTAACCCCAACCTGTCGTCAGACACCGCCTACCAAGAGCCTGGGTCTGTCCGAGGTTTCTGCCTAAAAGGAAGTTTTTCCTAGCCACTGTCGCACTGTTGCTTGCTCTGGAGGGAACTACTAGAACTGTTGGGTCCTTGTAAATTCTGGAGTATGGTCTAGACCTATTCTATCTGTAAAGTGTCTCAAGATAACTCTTGTTATGAATTGATACTATAAATAAAACTGAATTGAATTGAATTATTTGTCAAACTAATTATCATTTTTGAGATTCTTAGGTTTATTTTTGAATACTTTCAATTGTGATTTTTCTGCAGTTGCATGATAATGTGATTGACATGTCTAACTGTAACATTCTTAATGTCTTCTTGACTTTGTACATATGTGGTATCCAGAAAGGTGTTTCAGATGAGCTGATCGCTTTCTGGAACTCTTCTGTGCTGTTTTTGGGCCATCTGTATAATTTCCTGATATTAAACAGCTTACTGGGCTGTGGGCGTGTGGTGTTGTTTGTCACTGACCTTCTGGGAAACACAGTAATTTGGCTTAACTGTGAATGCACTGAGAGAGAATGGGTCAATATCTGTTACCATTTAATCATTGGTGCTGTTGCCAAGAGGTGAGCAAGAAGTATTTCTACCTAAAGAGTTGCCTCGTAACCTACCATTGAGGATGCACAGACCCAACCTTTGACAGAGCTGCAGTAACTCTTTGTTCTTATTGATCTGGACGTCAGAGTTGGAATGAGGAAGGTTAGTTCTGTTTTGTGGATATATATGAAATATATGAAAGCAACCAGCTCTGTGTTGTGGTCCGGGAGAGAGCCAGTACTTGTGTTCAGGTCCCCACAGATTTGCAGCGTTCCCTGGGCCTGGAAGCTGCAGATCTGCTTATGGATAAGGGGGAAGGTATCTTCATTATAGTATGGTGATTCACTAGGGTAAATGTATACAGCACACATGCACATATGTCTGTTGGAGGGTTAATGATTGTTTTATTTTAAGCCAAATGTGTGAGTGTTCATATTTTATAGGGGAGATGTACATTGATATTTCTTCTTGGTACCAGATAATAATCCCTCCTTTTTAACAGTAGGAAGTTACTGATGACAGAATGATTGCTCTGTAGTTTGGGGAACAGTGAGTGACAGAGCCAGACCAGGTCTATTGGAGGATGATAATGTCTGTGTTTTTCAGGGGGTTTCACTTTTACATCCAATAATGAAGAGTTAAGGCCCTGCATATTCTACATGGAGACAGTAAATGGCTTCATTGTTGGCAAATACTAATACGAACATTTAAAAAAAAGAAATAAACCTAAAGAGAGCTAAGGCTGTCCCTGACTAAAGTAGTAATAGAAGTAACTTAAATTAAGTTAAACATTTTCTAAATGCCATCTTCCGTTTAGCTATTTTCAGATGAATTACAGGGTTAGGGTTAGGCAAAGGGTTTAGTTTTATGTGAAAAACAAAACAAATTATGAATTATTGTGATGCCAGGGATGTACTCTTCATTCGTAAGTAATAACTGATAATAAATAGGCTAACTCATTCTGCAATGGAAGACAAAAAGTAAATAGAAATACATAGGTTAAAATAAAATAAGAACAATAAAATAAATCGGGCAATAATAGCCTTGTAATTTAAGACGTGAACTGAATAGTTGACCAACTACTTAAGACAAAACAGCCCTAATTAAAAGTGGATAGTAGTCAAACTTATAAAAGTTGAGACTATGAAAACACACTATTCTTCTAAAAGAGTCCCACTTAGCTTATCAGCGTGGAACATATGGAAAAAAGCAGGTGTTTGATCTCCCCCAGGTCTGCAGGGCTGCCACCACTGGTTGGTGTGAGTGTATAAGGGTAGTTCCTCTGCCACAGGTGCTGGGTGTGGTGTTGGGCGGGACTAGCAGGGTGGGGAGAGCAGTAGCTCCTTCAGTTCCACCAACTCTACTTCTTGAAGAGAGAGACTCTCTCTCTGGCACACTGCCAGATGAGGCATAACGATTAACCAAGATAACCTGGAGGATATCATACAACAACTGAAAACTCTTCCTGTTAACTTGATATTTTACCAACTGTCTTTTTCAAAAATGTTTTGAATTGTTTGGGCTCAGGTCTTTTGCAGATTGTTAACATGTCGCTTTAAGCAGGTATCTTCCCACAGGTCTTAAAAACTGCAGTAATCAAGAATTGAGGATTGTATGAGATTGACAATCGACTGGACTTCACCGGAAACAGGAAATAAACAGAGGTATGGATTAACACAACTTTTATGCCTTTCTGTCACATCTACAGCAGTCAGATTCACTGTGTTCACTCAGAAGGAATAACTGCACATGGGTAGTAATGACATTTTGAACATGTTTAGAGGCTAAAAACACATTTAAAACTTGCCCTGTTTAAGCCTGTTGGGTGCTAACTCTAACAGGAGGATAAAACGGTGTAGGCAGCACCCATTGTTTTAAATTTTTTCTCTACTGACACATTCCAAATTTAAAAAAACAGAGCTACGTGTTGAAATCGACCAGAATTCTCCTTTAAGCTAATTCTCCTTTACCCAACAGCCAACAATGTGGAGCCTTTCTCATCAAAAAAGCCCAGCAGAGGATGTACTTCCTGTGGCAATTAAATAAATTCAACCTTTCAAAGACTATGATGGTGCACTTCTGCACTGCCATCATTGAGTCCATCCTCACCTGCTTCATCACCATCTGGTACACTGCTGCCACTGCAAAGGACAAAGGCAGACTGCAGTGTATCATCCACTTTGCTGAGAAGGTGATTGGCTGCAATCTGCCGTCTCTTCAGGACCTGTACACCTCCAGGACGCTGAGGCGGGCAGTTAAGATTGTAGCCAATCCCTCTCACCCCAGACACACGCTGTTTGAACCCTTCCTCTCTAGCAAGAGGCCTGCAATTCATCAGGACCAAAAATTCACCCCCAAAAAAAGTCACTACACTTTGCACTAACCTCCATACTGGACTATACATCTTCCCATTGCACACAGCTATTTTGTATATATTTGTCTCGGTTTCTGTAATTGTTGTTTTTTCTTATTAATGTTTAATATGTTTGTTTGTGTATGCATGCACCAATCACCAAGGCAAATTCCACGTAGAGTAACTGCGGCAATAAACTCCATTCTGATTCTTAGTGATGCTCAGCTAAAAAATATACCCAGACTGAAAAAATATACCCAGACTGAATGTGAATGTGAACTAAACTGAATGTTTAGTTCCCATTCACATGTTATCATCTGGACTTCATTGCTCTCGCTAGCATTCTACTGGCTCTCCTGGCTCAAATGCTACAGTGCTGAACATCCAAACCTTTCAAAATCCATAGACTCAAAACCTGTCTATGATCTCATGCAAAAGACAAAAGGACGAGTTTTGTCTTGGTACACAATAGCCAGTGTCAAAGATGAGCACTTCAATTTATGTACAATGTGAATTCACAAGGGTATTAGGAACTGATTGACGTATAGTTTCATGAAACGTGATCTTCTGAATGCCTGAATCAAATGCGCCTGTTGATCTCAAAATCCAAAGCCTTTTTTATCTTGTCATGCAATTGAGGAAACATAAGCTGGTATTTCCGAATTGGTTGTGACTATGAAAGCATGTTTAATGTTTCAGGATATCTATGACATATTTCAAATACACAGTTAATTGCTCTCTTGTCAGACCAGCTGCTATGTAAGCTGTATATCTCTGCATTGCTGGCCCAGAGATGGCTGGTGAACTATTGTTGATGAAAAATTAAAATGCTTATTGAAACCATCCATGCTCAGTGTTTGAACAGTTTAAACAAGGACCTTGAGTTAAACACAAATGGACAATGTTGAATCGGGTCCAGAGCCATTACATGCACAGGGACAACACAGTGTCTGTATAAATAAAAACTAAGCCTGGCATAGGTCAAACACACACTATTGAATATGGTATCAGCATGTCGCCCTGCTAAGATGGAAATACATTTAAACATGTCCAGAGTTAGTATTGTCAGTCATGGACATCACACAGAGACAGCTGGAGAGCTATTGTTGGTGAAAAAATTGAAATGCTAATCCATCTGGCAGTAGGCCAATACGTTATATATATATATATATATATATATATATATATATATATATATATATATATATATATATATATATATATATATATATATATATATATATATATATATATATATATATATATATAGTAGAAAGTAGGGTTAGTAAAAATGTACTCTGAGTAAACCTTACTGTGTTACATCTTTTAAAGGAAAAGGAAGGGGTGGAAGGAGGGCATAAAACATTGTATATGATGATGATGTTATATGATTAAATTGAATAACACATTTAGGAGCCCTAATGTCCAAACCAACGATATATTCCTTTTCTATAGATGGCAGGCAGCCTGTGCACACAACTGGTTATCAATCATACAATTAGACAACCAGCAAACAGGACCAAACTCAGACCATTAAACAAAAGTGACCCAACAATAAATTAAAAAAGAGCAATGGACACCGCTGCAGGATCAACAAGCATTATTAAGCCATATAAATTACAGAGATATATAAACAATTTAAATCTAAAGCGGCTACAGCCACAAATACACATATTACAGCATAGTTTTAACACACGCGCTAAGTTACCTTGCAAGGTCCGACGTCCACTCAGTCCCGCTATAACCAGTCCTCTCAGTCACTCTGTCCCACTATAACCAGTCCTCTCAGTCACTCTGTCCCACTATAACCAGTCCTCTCAGTCACTCTGTCCCACTATAACCAGTCCTCTCAGTCACTCTGTCCCACTATAACCAGTCCTCTCAGTCACTCTGTCCCACTATAACCAGTCTACTCAGTCCCTCTGTCCTGCTATAACCAGTCCACCCAGTCCTTCTGTCCCACTATAAGATATAACATGTTTCCAGTTAATTTAAATAGCTCATGTTTCTGTATTGTGTGAACAATTAACTTAATTTTATATTGTGTATTGGATTTTCTTTTGCAGAATGTTCCACCAAAACAATTTCCTTCCTGAGACTATTTAGCAGAGCCTTTGTCGCTGGGTGCTTAGCACGATTGGGATTGGTTTAAAGCAATGCAAACAACCCAGAGCGTGATAGTTTCTCTTATACTAGCTGTGGATCAAACACCACAGCGCTGGGGAGGAAGGTCTGGCAATGCTAGACTAGACTTGACTTGAGGCCTTTCATACCTCCAGCCAATGAGGTCGCCTATGAAAACCACAAGTTTTCTTTGAATATTATACAAATCTGACGTTTTTAGCATTGATAGCATGAATTTCAAAATTGATATCATACCTGTGTATGTAACTGGCATTTCAGCCAAAATAACTGCTATGATTGAGACATCAGGCTTGCTGGGGGATATCAAGAGACCATCATATGCTGAATGGATGGATGTTGCTCTTACCTGGACCTCTACACCATAGCCCATATAGACAGTGATGATGTAGCTGCAGTCCATGGTGGAGTGAAGAGCAGAGCTAGACTGTGGTGGAGCCTCTATGTATCCTTCTGGCCCAGTCAGGTTCAGCTGGCAGGGATCTGCAGAGACAAATAGCACAGCAGCATGTAAATGATTCTGACGGACGGGCAGACGCACGGACACACACACACACACACTTTCATATTCCATATTCACAAACATTTTAAACCCCTCCAGAAATAGCCCATCCCAAATGGTCCAAAAACTCTTAGCTGTTAACTTATTTAAACCATGATCTTTCCCTAAGCTTAACCAGATCAGTTAAGTTGTTGTAATGATCATATGTGTCCTTTTGTAGCACACAGACAAACATTCCATTTTGTTGTTCCAGTAAGATATAATACCTTGTTGGGCTACACTCAGGCCAAAATGTTAACTTTTGACACAAAGTAGCTGAACCTAATTATGGTCTTGGATAAAAGCCTAAGGCCAAATTTCACACTTTAATCTATTCCAATATGACTCTTAAGAATAACAGAAATGTCAGTATGTCATTAATAACAACTATTTCTATATTGTTGGGTGTTTCTACCACTATTAGGGATTTGGTATCAAAAGGACAATTTAGCTTTTTTCAACCTGAACCCTATTTTCCTGTGTGTAAGTGACTGATGGGAACAACAATCTTGGAAATTGGTCCAGTATTAAGTGTGAACGCAGTAACCAGCAGCCACTAACCAGGCTGCAATGTAACCCTATGGGGAATTTTTTTTTAAATTAAAAGGCTCAGATCATTATTGTTATTAATTGTAATTAAGTGCCTTGAAACATTATGGAAAGGATCTCTACAGACATGGGCCTTTTTAAAACCTCTAGCTCACCCAGTAAAAGCGTTTGCCCCATGTTGGCTGAGTCCTGCAGCGGCCCGGGTGCAAATCCGACCCGTGGCCCTTTGCCGCGTGTCATCCCCCCAACTCTCTCCCCCTTTCATGACTATCCAAAGTCACTTTAATAAAAGGATAAAGCCCCAAAAAACAATCTTTAAAAAATAAATAAAAGACCTTTGTGTTTAACCAAAAACAGCTCTAGAGTGGCTAGCGCTAAACCCACCAGACTCCATATAAAAAAACAATACTTTTAGCGTGTATAGAGCCAACATATTTTCACATGTCAACAATGTCTGACTAAAAGGGAGTTTTTATTCACCAACGTCGCACTGAATGCTTGCTCTTGGGGGAGTTACTAGAATTGTTGGGTCTTTGTAAATTATAGTGTGGTCTACTCTATCTGTAAAGTGTCTCAAGATAACTCTTATTTGTCACTGTAGATATATAATAATACCCCCTTCTTGGGGATAAATATGGGGTTGAAAATGTAAAAGGATTATAAAACATTATCAAATGCATAGTTTTCCTTATAAATTTACAAATATGTTTTGTTTTGATGTAAGTACTTGGCATATGTGTAGTGGAATTTCCAGCTTATGAACTCATGCAATGTTAGTTGAGACAGTGGTAACCAGGTGTCATTCAGGTCAGTGTCCAACATAACCTCATAACCTTTCCAGGAAGAGGAGTACGTCAACTTTCTGTCTCCATATATGACGGAGACGGAGCAGCTGTTTGATAAAACTGTGCTGCTCACCCTTTCAAGGCAATAGAGAAAGTAAACAGTCTAAGCTGAGATTTTTGGGCGCTCGCAATATCTTTGTTTACTTTGAAGATTCAGCTAAACGTTGACGCCTCCAGCATGAGTTTAAATACACCGTTAGGAAGACAGGAACTTCAGTGAGTAGGAACAGCACTGGAACAATAGCCCATGGTGGTTAGACTATACTGCCTGCTTAATGCTCTCCTCAATTGAGTTTTCATTAAATGCTCGTAAGTGTGTAGTGTTGATATGGGAAAACTGTGGTAATTGTAGCCTGTGTGTGTGTGTGTGTGTGTGTGTGTCTGTCCATCTCTCTCTCCCCATGCTGGCTCATCTGACCACATCTCTGTCATGCTAATTCCAGCAAGCCCTCCTTAAAGCAGGTGAGTCTGGCCGGAGGAGCCATGTCAGCTCTACAGGACTGCTTTGAATTCACTGACTGGTCTGTCTTTGAAGAAGACAGTCAGCTGCCCCCAAAGGCCATAAGTCAGACATTTAGGAGTATGCTGATGTCGTATCAGGATACATACTCAAGTGCATGGATGATGTCTGTGTCACAAAAAACATCACAGTCCGGGCGAACCAGAAACCATGGATGACAACAGAGGTCGAAGCCCTGCTCAAAAGCCGGTACTCTGCCTTCAAATCAGGGGATGTCACTGCTCTCAGGTCTTCAAGAGCCAATCTGAACAAAGCAATTCTGATTGGCAAAGAGGGCACATGGACAAAAAATCCAGGGTCACTTTAACGACCACAGAGACACATCGGGAAACTGTGGCAGGGAATCCCGGCTGTCACGGACTATAAGACTGCTCCCCAGTCCTGTGATGACAGTATGGACTTCCTCAACAATGTCAACAATTACTTTGGTAGGTTTGAATCACAGAACACCACACCATCAAGGAAAACCACCCCACAGGAAAGAGACCAGGTGCTCACACTGGATTCCGCAGATGTCCAAAAAAAATCGACCCATGGAAAACTGATGATACTGGGCTGCAGCCCAATTGTCTCATGTCCTCACGGACATATTCAACATCTCTGAGTCAAGCTGCTGTGCCTTCATGCTACAAAACCTCAGCCATCATCACTGTTCCAACAAAACCCACCATCAGACTACCGGCCCGTAACACTCACTTCCATAATAATGAAGTGCTTTGAGAGACCTTCACTGGACCTATTTCAGTTCGCCTATCGCCCACACCGCTCTACTAGGGATGACATATGCACAACACTCCACTTTAGCCTGGAAAACCTGGAGAACAAGAACTCTCTTTTGCGGATGCTGTTGGTTGATATCAGCTCAGTATTCAACACCATAATCCCTCAGCATCTGGTCAACAAGATGGGCTCAGACGCACTGGGCATATGTTCTCCTCTGTGTAACTGGATACTGGATACTGGATTTCCTCACAGACAGGCTTCAGTTTGTGCGGGTAAGGAACAACACATCCACCATCATCTCAATGAGCACTGGTGCCTCGCAGGGTTGTGTTCTTAGCCCTCTGCTCTTCACTCTGATGACATGACTGTGCAAAGTCCAGCACCAATCACATCATAAAGTACGCGGACACGACAGTGGCGGGTCTTATCCAGGACGGAGATGAGACTTTAAGCAGGCTGGTGCAGGACAAAGAACTTAGCCCTGAACGCCGAGAAAACCAAGGAGATGGTGGTTGACTTCAGGAGAAATCGGCCCGTGCACACCCCAATCCACATCAATGGGACTGCTGTGGAGATTGTAAAACACAAAACGTTCCTGGGGGTTCACGTGGCTGATAACTTGTCCTGGGACCTGTACACCTCCTCCCTTATCCAAAAGGCACACTAGTGTCTGCACTTCCTGGGGCGGTTGAAGAGGGCCCACCTCAGTCCATTCATCCTGACCACTTTCTACAGGGGCACCACTGAAATTGTTCTGACCAGCAATTTTTCTCTCAGGTTTGGGAACTGTAAACTACAGTGAGAAAGGCGCTGAGCAGAGTGGTGAGGATGGCTGAGCAGACTATTGGGACCACTCTGTTGACCATTCAGGAGCTGGCCCAGAAAAGATGCCTGTCAAAAGCAAAGGGCATCATCAAAAACCCCACTCACCCTGACCAATGACTGTTTTCCCACCTCCCCTCTGGCAGGAGGTACTGCAGTCTGAGAATAAGGACAAATAAGGACAACAACAGCTTCTTCCCCACTGCTGTCAGACTATTGAACAATGGAACCCACTAAAACAGACCGATCAATGTGAATACTGTTCATTAATCATTTAATTTCCCCATATTTCAAACTAATTTAATGACCGCTTACTTCCCAAACCACATGTACACCCATACTGCATGCACAGTAGCAGTTTATTCAACAGGGAACATGTTCCCCTAACATTGTTTTCCAATCATCCTAAGGAATGTGGTTCTTATGTATGTTGTATATTTAAAAATGCTTACTAATGTTACCCGGACTGTGCATAGGGGTGGTGATGGTGATGGTGGTGGTGATGGTGGTGGTAGTGGTAGTTGTAGTCTCCTCTCCATTCTGCTCCAACACAGGCTGACCAGGCCTCTCTTCATCTCCCTCCCTGGCAGCAGCAGCAGCAGTAGAGGGGACGGTTGCAGCATCTTCTGGATCTATTAAACCCACACTGGTGACTGTAGCAGGGGTGATGGAGGGAGAAGTGGCTGCAGATGCGTGCTTTATGAGGGTTGTCTGCATGTTGGCGCTTCTAGCACTCTCATCTGAAGCCCTTTTCTCATCGGGATCCAGGGGAGTCCCAGATGACAGGGGGGGGAAGTTGGGCTGAGAGCTGGATAACCCACTGTCTTCAAAGTAGTTTGGCTGACCGTGAGGGCGCTGGCGGGGATTCCTGTAGAGCGGGTGGTGGTTGGGAACATTGACTGGTGGGGCAGTGGTGACAACGGGGGGCCTCCTGCCCGTGTCCTGGGTGGTGGGGTACAGCCTGGCCCCGCTCTCTTCAGGGCCCCCCGGGGTCAGAGATAGAACGTCCTCAGAGGCAGACGCAGCTGAGAATGAAAGAGAATAACAGATAACAAAAGCTGCATTTGTTGTCAATGTCTGAAAATGAATTGAAATATAAATTTGTTGGATATATATATTGAATTGGAGATATAGGCCGTGCAAGTGCAGAGACGCCTGGCTTCATTTTCCCTGCCTTTTCTCTGCTTTGGCTACAAACCTCTCCATCCACAGCCATTTAACACACTGCCAATCCCATTTTTAATTGGTTAATGATGGATCCTGATGCTACAGCAAGCAACCAGCCTGTGTCATAACACATATCTGCAACAAAGGCCAAGAAGCCTTCAATCCAAATCACAGTGTGCCAAAGCAGCCTCATTTGAGCAATATTTAACAGATTAACATAGTGACATGCCACCTTTTTACTTAAACAAAACAGTATTTATTTTCCTGAATTTCTTTTCTTCTGGACTGGGGCAATAATTCAAATTTGTAAATTGAAAATGGCAATGAAATAATCTTTCTCATCTTTCCTCATCACACATATTTTACCTTTTACATCAAAATAAAACTGACATGAATTCAGATGTAGGATTTGTGTTGTTTGTTATAGGAATATAAAATTCAATTCATTCCAGTGATTGGACAAACAAGGATTTTTTATTTTTTTATTTTCTATTATGGGTTGAGTTAGTTCTTCCCACCCTATAACAGGAATATTTTTTCCAACATGGCATTTGCTTGTTGTATAATAATATTATATAATAATGCATTGAGCTTTATTGTGTTTTTATCATTGATGCTTTTTAACAAGTAGAACTGTTGCAGGCAGTGCAGAGTTATACATGTCTGAAGGCGCCAGGGAACAGCACATGTTTGATTGTATCCAACAACTACTGTAACTTTCCGAAACCAACAATCACACATTCATGGCTGCTTAATCGGTCAGGCATGTGGAGGCGAGACAGTCAGCAGGGTTTGAGCTTCTCTTTCAAGCTCTCTTCATATGTTCTCTTAATTTTACTTTTTGTGAACAACTGGGTGCAACACCATGAATGCCTTCTAGAAGACGAAAGTATACGCTGTTATCCAGGCCTTATATATCCAGGTCATATATGGCCTTTTGTCCTGCCTTTGAAAGTGGCCATTCAGAACAGCTACTGTACACCGATCTTTAGATGTGGTCGAAGAACACGTCACACAAACTAGTTTGTTTCTAACTCTGGCCTCCAACTTACTAAGTGGGCCCTAGCGTCACTCATCTTTCAAAAAAGGACTTAAGTTGCTTTGTGGTTGAGATTAGAGAGCACAGTTTATGTAGGTTTGCACATATCCTGTTGCATTCTAAATAGTGCAGGTACAAAGCACACAACAGACTTATAATGCATGAAAAGGTGAGCTCCAGTAGATTTTGCTTTGAGCTTCATTCCTAGAAAACTGGTCCCAGGTGGTCTGTGAGTCACAAAGTGCTAAAAAGAATATGCTACAATAATAAAAGTAAATAATAAAAGCATTAAGACTTGAGCCCACCTAAAACACAGTGCTTCAAAATTGTGTAATAATGCAAAAGCCAACTTAAGGTCCCTCAGTTTTTGTGCTTTAGTGTCCATGTTACTTGGAAGCGTTTGCAGCACTGGGAAGAAGATGAATGAAACAACTAGTGCATTATGCAATATTGTTAAAGTTAGATGTGATGGAATGGCACATTATGTCGCACTGTACAGAAATCCATTATTTTAGTAATTCAGTTTGGAAATTTGCAGACTTAATGCTGTCAACAGCAAAACTGGAAGGACTGAGCAGACATTTCTATTGGAGTTCATTATACTTTGCTGTTGTGTAGTGTTTATTTTAACCACATTATGAGTATGTATATAAATGAATAGTTCCTGCCCCAAATCCCTTTTTCTCTCCTTAAAAGAAGATATTTATACTGTGTCACTGATGTATCTTAGTCTTGAAATGTACGTTTTATTTCACAGAGCAGCAGTGATTTTGACAGCAGAAAGTATAACTTCATAGCCAGAGAATAAATCTGAAATTCAGTCACCCTCTTTATCTCTCCCCGTTCACTCTGACATCAAGGCACAGAGAACCTGTCTCGGGCTTCTGGATGGAGACAGGAAAATTCACTCACACAGCTCTGCACTCCCCAAAGTAAAGTCGCTCCATCTTTCAAAGCTGAATTTTAGCCATATCTCTTAGTTCCAACACTATGTGGAGCAGTGCATTAGTGCTGTTACACCACTGTGTAATTGGCAGACTGAAAACGTCTTGTAAAAAGCCAAACCGTATAAACCAAAGAATTCCTATGAATGGCTCACATCGGTGGCTTCTTCCATCCTCATAATAAGACTTAATATTAATTCCTGAGGAGATTTGATGAGCCGCTATAATTCTCCCAGTGTAATGATCAGCGCTCCCCTCCCAAGTGCACCTGTGAGATCTAATCTCAGACCCCTTCAGGAGGCTATCATCTGCTGAGGGAAGTCTTATGTTTCTTTAACAATGCTTCATTTCCACTATAATAGCTCCCTCTCTCTGCCAGCTAATAGCTATCTGCTTCAAACAATCAGGGTTTATCGTAGCTGAGCCACGTCCCACCCAGCACCTCGCTTCTCAAACACACTTGGCTCTTTGCACAGTATCAGACACATTGGCAGGTAAATGTACAAGAACTACAATGAATGAGACAGAATCCCAAAGTGACTGACTGGAGGTCTGCCCTTACCTGCTGCCACAAGGTGGAAGATATTGTAAACTCTGGGTGAGCAGTGTGTTTTGTCAGTTCCTTTGGCTCAAAGTAAATCAGAAGAGTTAATGAAACTTGACAGATGCTGTGGAAGCAGACAACTTTGGATATGTCCACAGTCAAAGGTGTCTGTTTGCTTTCAAAAACGATGGGAAATAAAAAAAAGTCAGGGGTTCTTCAACCAGCCAAAAAATGTGAATGCTAATTTTTGCATTAAAGGGTAACTACTGTCACTTAGACAAAAAAAACATAGGAACATAGGGTCCAGGTTGAAAAAAAATGGTAGTTACCTTTTATGGTAGTTACCCTTTAACACACACCACCCAACATTTGGGGAGATGGGGGCCACGTTATAACCGGACTGTGTTTTTTGTCCCCCAGACAATTTTGAGCATCAAACACACTATGCCACAATTAATGTCTTTTCTACATCAATTTATAGCGCAAGGATCGTTAATTATTACTATTCATTATTTTCCTGTATTGTTTAAAACTTTCTACAAAACCAAATCATCACATGTGTTTTGGGATGTTTTTTTAGGCATCATAAAAGCCATAAACTTTAAATTTTAAATAGGCATATCTTCTGCCAAGCCTCCTACTCACCAACACCAGATCGATCACACACAAAACGCATGAGGATAGAGACAGGGTAGGTGAATGTAAACAATGTCTGAGTTGAAAACACATATTATTGTCATGTAAAGGCCCTGTTCATGTGCACAGACATTTTAATTGTATCTGTTAAGAGGCACAAAGGCACTCTAAAATTTGCCCCATTAACTACTGTTTTAGCTCAGTGGAAATTTGTACACATATCTGCAGCTGCTCCGTGTTGCCTGCCCTGGGGTTTTTCAATCAAAGGTATATATTAGTAAGTAAATATATTTATAATGATCAAGATGAATGTAAAAATTGGCCAGAATTCTCCTTTAAGAACTTAAGTTCTTAATAAAATCAAAAATACTTAGTTATTTTCATATGTCAAGTATTTAATCCACACAAGAGTGTAGAAAACTAGGATTTATACATTATTTCATATAGACTATTTTATCTCTCTCTGTCTCTCACGCTCTCTCTCAATTTCAATTTCATGTTGCTTTATTAGCATGACAATAAAGCAACATGTGTTGACAAAGCATAAGAAAAAACATACATATAAACAACAACAAGGAGTAAATACATCTGATATGATAATACAAGTAAACGGGATACTTATGATATAGTTGTAGAAACTTACAAATTATGTGCATGTTCCTCAAAGGGTACATTGAAATAATACAAAAAAGAATACTGGAAATAAAAATTATAATATATAAAATAAGATTTTTTTTGCCTTGTATTGTGGCAGGAGAAGACATATTTAGCTGCTAGCCATGCCGTGCTTTTATCTTCCCTTAATAAAAAAGGAATCTTTTTGTGTTGTTGTCCTCAGTGTAGATAGTGAAGCCTGGTTTTTCAGTTTTTTGGAAATATTTGGTTCTTAAGTCTTCATATTTGGAACATGTACATAGAAAATGTAATTCTGTTTCGATGTCCTGGTGGCAGTGTGTACTCTCTTTCTCACTCTCTCTCTCTCGCAGCACAGTGACACAGCGTCACAAGCCTCAGCCTGGAAATGTTCATCTCCACTAAGGATACAGTTAGTGCTGTTCCTTTCTGTTGCTTTTTCTTTCCTTCAGCAGCAGTTTTCTAGTCTTTGTGATGCAGCGAGAGGGAGAATCTGAAAAAGGGGCAAAACACCTTAAGGGACACTTTGATGCCTTTCCCCTGGGCTGTCGGAGAGCCACGGCCGAATGAAAGCCTCTCCTTGAATAAACCAGGAGTCCAATACAAATCCCAGTCATTACAGTTCACAGGAGTTTACAGTGGGAGACCGAATGGCAAGGAAGAGAGGATTCAAAGCCTGATCACTGGATTATTTTTAACTCTCCCCATGGATGCACAGTCACTCGGCTGAAAACTGCAGTATAAATGAAACACCCGTCTGACTTAATACGCATTCATATTGCTCTACATGAAGGTGAAAATAATTGGTCTGGATGTCCTCCTTAAATACAAATACATATTTTATCAGTGCACTGGGGAAGGGAGCCACCCCCCCCACCCCCCGGAATATTCTCCTTTATTTGTCCCAAAAGAACAAAATAAAGCACTTATTCAGCCTCTGTCTGCTTAACGAGGAGCAACTGGATGAAGCAGGAGCTGCAGATGAACTAAAACAGACATGAAAGGAAGAATGGAAAAGAAGCAAACTCCTGTGCCTTTAAATAGGATTTCTTTGATTTCGATTGGCTGACCACTTCTGTGTGTGCAGTACTAGAGAGGAACATGGAAGAAGTCTAGGTTGCTTTCCGAGGTAGCTCACCTGGTTTTTCCCCATGTACAGAGGCTCAGTCCACGGCACAGTGGCTGAGGGTTCAATTCCGACCTCCCCTTTTATGCCTAAACTGTCCTATCCAATAAAAATAAATCAAATAATAGTGAAACATGAAGTCTATAATAAAGGCCTTGAGGGAAATTGACAAAACTATAGTCTATATCCGCAACGTTCCACTTCCGGGATTGTTCAGATGCTTCTGGAAATTGTCTTTCTTTTCGGCCAGATGTCCGTTGCCTTCCACTTTATTTGTGTTGCCGTTAGACTTCGGAGGCCACAGCCTTAGTAGTCTACCTCGTCTGCAGCCTTCAAAGCCCACGGAAACTGAACCGAGCACTTCTCCTTTTTGCGTCAAAGCGCCGCTCCTGTCGCCTAGCAACCTTGACAGCTGTAGCTTTTAAGTGATCAAAACATTGTAGCGCCGAAATAGAGCCAGAAGTTGTTCTTTGTATTTTACCATTTGGTCGAGTGTAATAAATATATAATATAATAAATAATAAACCCTCATGTAGCCTACACATGAACATCTCTTGTCTCTTGCACTTTCCATCAGTACAACAACAGTCGTGTCATAGCACTGTGCTACTCTGAGTTACTCCTCTCTAGCAGAAAAACTGTTTTCATTCATTAACAATTTAATTCCATCTACTCTGTTGTTATTTCAATCACTATTAAGCTATTATCAATGAAACGCAACACTTGCTGCACATGCGTCACACTACACCGCCCATGTAAAGACAGTTTTCCCTTTAGAGCCACTGTGAGGCTGGAAATGTCAAACATCTGTGCATCACATGTCAAGCTTCATTGATGAACCAAAAACAATGGCAAAGAGCTGACTGCAATTAATTCCCATGGCAACAAAAACTAAGTCTGAAATGTTTCCATTCTTTGTTTAACCAACATATTATTTAGCTTGAATTGCGCAATTCCTCTGGAAATCACAAATTAAAGGGGACTTTTTGTGTATGATTCAACCATGACCCTATTTCCCCATTGAATGTGTGTCTAAGTGACTATTGTGAGCAAGAATATTTGGAATATTTGGAATTGGAACTGGCAACTGTGAACTGGGCTGCAACGTAACCCCATAGGACAAATATTCACCGTCAATGTACATCCACTTTAAGTGCTGTTTGGCTGCTAACCGGCTCAGATTGTTATCATAAATGTTTAACTATGGTGAAGTCTCGTTCTGAAATCTTGCGAGGGGAGTTGTTGCTGGGAGACAGTGGTGTGGAGATAGAAGTGAGTTCATTGTTTTGGAGTACACAAAGCATAGCTTTGTCTTTTCTGAAAGATTTATTAATTGCACATTTCTATATTGAGCCAACGAAATGTCATGCAGCTTTCATAGACATTACCTTTATGGACAGGCTTAAGTTGATGCTACTATGCTACAACTAGAAATAGATCCTAAAGCACTCCGGTCCACACTGCAGAGCTGCAGACAGACCAGAGGAAATGTTATTGTGTTGACCTGGCATCAGTAAGTTACAGGATAACGGCAACTTCTTAATCTTCCCATCATGTATTCAGACACTAATAATAACAATATATTGTCGGTTGCAAAAACAGCACGTTTAGTGGATGTACATTAATGGTGAACATTTGTCCTATAGATTCCATTGCAGCCCAGTTGGCGGTTACAGATCACGCTCAATACTCAAAGATTCTTGTTCACATTAGTCACTTGAAAAAAAAAGAGCAGTGGACAGATATACAGTACAGCAACTTGGGGTTCATTGTCTTGCGCAGGGAGGCTTTGACATGTGGCCAGAGGAGCCTGGTATTTATCTGCCCATCTTGTGGTTAAGGGGTGACCACACTACCTCCGAGCCAAAGCCACCACCACCAGTCAGAAATGCTTGGGAAAATAGGGTCCAGGTTGAAATTAGCCTTTTTAGTCAGATCTTCTTTGAGCCAACAAAGAAAACGAAAAAAAAAATCTGAATATTATTCTTTTCTATAAAGGTTATAATGAAACTGGTTATCAGGCTTTCCACATAAATGGTAGTCTAATATGTTTTTTTCTTTGCACTATGATTAATGTAATACATTCATTTCAATTATAATCTTATTTGGTTTTCATTAACCTCATTCATACTCATAACCAGGGTGTGATTTTCCAGCTCCGGGACGCAGGATGCCAGAGGCAGTTGTTTAGCCACCAACAGTGACTGTGAGCCAGCTACAGGCACCGCCAGGTGACGGTCCTTTCAGGGGCCATGGTTGTTGAGCTAAGCCAAAGAAAGTGGGTGTCATGCGCCGATGACAGTTTAGGCACCAAAACAAGTTGTTAAGTTTAGGAAAACGATCGTGGTTAAAGCACTCCTGAGGAACGAATGAACGTTTCTGGATAAACTGATCAGGCGGGCCGGCTCTGTGGTCGGCATGAAGCTGGACTCACTGGTGATGAGAGGAGGACAGTGGACAAACTGCTGGACATTATTGACAATGCCAGCCACCCCCTGCACACCGTCATCAGCACCCAGAGGAGCCAAGTGTCGGACCAACAGACTCAAGGACTCTTTTGTCCCTCATGCCATCAGACTATACAACTCCTCACTCGGGGGGAGGAGGAAATAGGATAAATAGGGTTAAAAAGGGGACAGTACATACACATACATACCTGGACTCACATAAATACCTGGACACTTGAACTGCTCTTAACTAATAATTTATGGTGAATGTCTTTTTATAGTCAAAGGTTTTATTGTTATTACTGTTGTTATTGTTATCTTTACACTGTCTTCTTTCTCTCTATTCTGTATTTTGCTGAAAACTGCTGCTGGAAATTTCAATTTCCTTGTGGGAGTCATCCCAAAAGGATTAATAAAGAGAAGTCTAAGTCTTTCCTGGGTGAAGTATTCTGTTTTCGCGGTGAAATGGACTCCGCTCTCCGGCTTGAAAGCTCTGTGTTTTGTGTTGACACCACTTTGTGCTATTTTTTATTTTGAGATAATTTTTCATTTCAAGTCCATAAATAAGTGTTTTGGCATGCATGGCCAAGTAGCACTATATCCACTGTATTGGAAAGGGGAATTAATTTGTACATCCCCCCTCTCTGCTATTTTCATAAATTGCTCCCTGCCCCTAACTATATACTAGCATTAACAGAAAAAAATCTGAATTAATTATTTTTATTAATTCTGTGAAAATAGAATTAAATATATGGACAAAATTCATCTTAGCTTAGATTTCAACCATATGTCATCATCAGTGGATGGTTCTGTTGAGCACTATGGAATCATTTGGTATACAAGACTGTCTCCTCGGTCATAAGTACATTTTTACGCTCAATAAAATGTGCTCATAAAACAGGTGGTTCTCTCTGCAGTTGAGGCAAATGAGCTAGAATTGAATAGAGCAAGAATATAAGAATAATTTCCCATGTGGTTCATGTATAAACACATCACGTTTTTGTTTTTGTATATGAGGAAGAATTGATTGCAAGGCATACAAACCGGAGTCTTAATCTAGTGTTGCCTGTAGCAAAATGTTACCCACTTTCAAATTTCCCCCATCATATTGATTCTGCTCCTAACGCCCACAGCCAGGGACACTTATTCATGCATTCTTAATAATAGCAGTTACAGGCAACCAGCATTATATATCCCAACACAAGGCGCCCAGCCTCCCTGCGGCTCATAAAAACTCAACAGAAACATTACAGGTGTCAAATCCAACAGTGACAAAGTTGGCGTTGGAACAAGCTGCTGAATCTCTTCTCTATTTTAAACATCTGAATAGGTGACCGTGAGCCGGCTCACTGCGGTTGGTAGCCAGCGTCCCGGACCTCTGTAGCAGCTAAATACAACCAGACACTGCTGCTCTGACTTTATTTTATCTATGGCACAATACGTTATACTTAGATTAAAATACTATTTTAGGTACTACTACATTATTACTACTACAAACAAATTCATCTTTGGATCTCTCCACAGATGAAACACCAAAGCATGATGTAGAAATGATGAGACATGGCAGAGATTAACCTGCCATTATGCTGACATGTTTTTCTTTATTTATCATATGTTGTAATAGATTGAGCTTTTGTGATCACTGCTGAAAAAGTGAGAAAAAAAAAATCACTGTTGATTGCCTCTCTGTAATGGTGTATACAGTGTTTGTGGCCGGTCTTGGCTAATAGAAGTCATTGGAAGCAACACTGAAAGGCTGCAGCTCCTATTCTTCTGAAAGCTGTTAAACAGTCTCCTCTCCACTTGTGACACCTCTGAAAAAGGTCACTGTCTCATCTCCATAACGACGGCGGACAAAGACGAAGCTGGGTGGATCAATAGGCGGCTCCAGCTCATATCAGTGCAGATGCATTGATCTGCTGCTTAGAGAGAAGAGGAACGATGGTCCGTGCCAACAAACTGCCTGGATGCCTTTTCTCTCCGCAGATAAGAGAGGCAGTGGCACATGAAAAAAATCTGGGTTTTTCAAAACAAGGATTTATGTATTCCAAGTCCAGGAGGACTGAACCGGTCTATAGCTGATTTTCATTTTCATCATTTTGTAAATATAACACTTCATTTTTAAGCTTTAAAGGATGTAGTGATTTCCCACCAATGAGACAATTGAACCAACCGTTTTCAGGATCATCCCAGACAGGGAGCTGCACATTAAGGGAGCAGAGGCCCACCCAAGGTGCAGACAGCCGCAGTAGTTGTTTTTTTTCACAATCGAAAAATTATTTTCATTTTTTCCTTTTTACAATTAAAATGCAGTATATAATTGGATTTGGAATATTAGTTGACAGCCCTATTAACGTGGGTACTGCTGCTTTTTGCACTGTCCTGTCGCACTTTGTTGCTCCCAGATCGTGGTGGAAGTAGTCAGATCCTTTACTGCAGTAGAAGTACTAACAGGCCTACCACACAGTGAAAATACTCCACTACAAGTAGAAGTAAAAGTGTGTACGTTGCAGTTAAGTGTTCTCTCTTCTATCTGCTGTTTGTGGATTCATATTCTTGCTGTATTAATGTGTATGTTGCTGTTTACTGCTGTAGATGTTTAAGGTTGAGTTCATGTGAACTCCTTTATATACTGTTGGTTACTTTAATCTACAGCAATGCATCATATTCTATATGATCATCATATGTTTGTACCGTTCTGTGAGAACCACATATATCTAAAAAGTCAGACAAACAGCTCTGGAAGGTGCTCCAGCTGATCCAGGAAGCTTTTAAAGACTTTATTAAGCTTAAGAAAGAGGATAATGTTCTCAACACATAAAGGAACACTTCATCCTTCAGTTCATACAAACATCAGGGGTGTTTTGAGCCCTGGGTGCAAAAGCCCCCCTAAACTTGATCCTGGCACCCCTAAAAAAAAGTCTTTGTTAATCTCTCGTGAGCAAAGGAATTCTGCTCTAAGAATATCACAACATCATTATACTAAACCCAGAATCTAGATGCCGAGATTATTCAGAAAAACATTCTGAGCCTAGAAAATAATGCTTGTCAGTCATTTGTCATAATTGCTTAAATCTCTAAGTTTCAAAAGTTACTGATAGCAAGCACAAGAATGGTGTAGAAATAATGAGACAAGACAGACATTAACCTGCCATTATCCTGACATGTTTCTCTTTTTTTATCATATGTTGTAATATATTGATCTTTAGCGATTACTGCTGTCACTGCAAAAAAATCGATTGCCTCTCAGGGCACAAATAAAGGTGTACTTGACTTAAAAGCTCTGATCCTAGATCCCTGACAAACATTCATCAGCAACACGTCTGGAGATGAGTTGTTTGTACTGTACAGGAAGGAGAGGAAAAGTAACTAAAGCTGCAGACAAATGTAGTGGCGTAACAAGTAGAATATTTACCTCTGAGATGTAGGGGAGTAGAAGTAGAAAGTAGCATAAAATGGAAATACTATTGTAAAGTAAAAGGACCTTAAATTGGTTCGGAAGTATAGGAGGAAATGTACTTAATTACATTCCAGCACTGGATCTCAGCCATTACTTTAGTGAGTACAATGTTATCATAACTGATTGGTATGACAGCCAATACTATGAAAATAAATCCTAAACTGAATCAAAAACCTTTTAACAGCCTGAGTGTGTAGTTTCTCCACAGACCATAGAAAGCACTGATGTGTGATCTAGGCATTCTGACTCAAACTCACACACTAATGTCATGATAAAGAAAATGAAACAATCTGCCAGCAGCTAAATGAAACTGTGTCTTTGTCGCCAACTCTGTTCAAATCCTCCTTCCTGAAATGCCTTCCTTTCTACTTCACCTCTCTTTACATCTTTGCTTGTTTCGTCACAAACATTCACCCTTGAGCTACAGATTAGCAATAGCGGCTCTTTGTGAAGTCGTACAAAGCCTGAGCAATTAAAGGCTCTTCTCTCGCTTAACAAGCTCTAATCCAGACATGCTTTTATTGCATTTGATTTTGCTCGCTGCTTGTGCCAAAAACGCTGAGAGACGGGGACCCTGCTCTCGCTCTGAGTGTAGCAATAATCAGCAAGGATCCAGACTCCGCTCAGGTTTTGGCATCTGTCACTTCCCCCAGCCACCAACGGCAAACAAATGAATGTAAAAAACCAAGTCAGCCCTAGAGAGAAGCCTGGATCCACCTATCAAACAACAGCAAATGGAAATTGTTTGGCAGCCTTCCGCCTCAGTCAGCAATGCCAGGAATTGTGATTTAGGGGAAAAGTACTTTGAGACAATGCAAAGCAATGCTCTCCATGCTGGATATGTGTGACCTAGCATAAATCCATCTAGACCTGTGGAAATGATTGAATTGTAACAGAGAACAGATTGATAAGTGGATGTTGTGTCTGTGTGTGTGTGTGTGTGTGTGTGTGTGTGTGTGTGTGTGCGCGTGTGTGGGGGTTTAATGGTGAGGTAAGTAGAAGTGGCCGTCGGCAGTCTGTGTGCAAAGATAACAAGCAGGGAGAAATTCTATTCATACGGTCTTCAGCAGACCTGTAGAAGCACTTTTCAAAGCACTGAACACAAGCTGCAGGGTGTTTAGCACCTCTGCAAAACCACACATAAAAACACAAGTATGTTTACACACAGACAGCATTGCCATTCTATGTATGTATGCAAAGTGTAAACTGTATGTACAATAAGCATATATTTACAATGGACCAGAGCCTTTGTGCTCTCTGATGGTCATGTTTAATATCTAACATAATAGAACTGTGGATACAATCAACTCGTTCGCACTCCCAACTCATCAAATACTGACGCTTTAGTCTCAATTAGCAGCTTACACCAACGAAACAATCACCCATCACGTAGAGACAATGGTAGCAAAAAGTATGAATAATTGCAAACCCGTGTAGAGAGGTTGGTTGGGGTGTTGGATGGGTCAACACGACACAGGACATTCACCCAGGAGACCGGGATGTTTTTGCATCAGTAACAAAAGCCAACGGCACCTGACCAAGTGTCACTTTTTGACGTGATGGGAGTGAGATTGTGTTGATACAGTATGTTTTCTAAAAGGGTTACAATAAGCATGCTGTATGGCTGTTTTTTTGATCATTTATCAAATGTCAGCAAAAATCATACTTTGATGATAAGGTGATAGAATCATTCTTCAATATGTCCAAATGAATGATTCTGAGCAAGCCGAGTATGTTTTGACACTGAAAATCACAAACCAAACAATCTTTGATATGTGAAAAATTCTATTTATAGTAATATCCACCTGTATATCATATTCAGTACATATCCAGGTGTAAATCTTGTTCACAATACTTGTTATCTATATATTATATTCATAGGACAAATCTACCTGTAAAATTCTGTTTATAATAGTATTCATTTCTATATTTAAAATATTCAGATTAATACGATTTTATCTGTATCACCCAGGCAACACATTTTCCTGAACAGCTTTGTAAAATATCGTATATTCTTATGATGTCCTGCGAAATAGGCGACCGCCGGACGGTCATGTTACAGTAAAGTTTAGCAGTCTTTACAGTTCCATTCAGCCGAGAAAAGGTGACTGTGAGATGGGTACAGAGCACCGTGAGGGGACAGTCCCTTTAGCGGCTGCTACAGTTGAGTATAGGCGGCAAAAAGGGAGCGTCATGTAGTGACAAATGGTTAAGATTAGAAAAGATATCGTGGTTTGAGTTAAAACAATGGTTCCCTAAAGTAGTCTCCAGGGACACAAACACCTGTTTCCTGGGTGAAAGTCTTGTTTTTTACCCCGGACACAAACTCCGCCCTCCTGCTTGAAAGCCCTGCTTGTGTTTTAGGAGCCATTCATGGACCCCTACCTCCTCCTCAAGCACCTGTGGGCTAAGGGTACGGTAGAAATACAGAACATTTTCAGTTATTCAGAAGTCTCTCATAAAATGCTGCTCAGTGAGTAAACTTCTGCAATGAAATCTGTTCTTTAATTCATTTAACGCTTGTTGCTTTTTTATATCGCTTTAAAAACTTTTTGGGACGTTGCTAATCCTAGTGCCGGTTATTCATGTATGATATAAGACATTAGCATTAGCATTATTTATATACCAAAACAATGTACACATTTAACCAGTGGTGAAGTCTACATGATATGCAGGTATATACCGTATATCCAAAAGGAAAGGTCAAGGATTTCCACGTACACAATTACAAACGTGCAAGGAAACCTAACAATGACTGCTTTGAGACAGATCTTTCACACTCTCGTTCATAAATTCACCCCGTCTGTGTTGCCAGTCAACTAGGGACAACAACACAGTTGCTTGGGGGTCATTCTCTGCGGAAATGTGAAATTAACTAATATAAATCACTACAGGAGCTATGAAACAAAAGTGAACTTAAACTACACTCTTTCAGTGTTTTGGTAAGCCTGCCCCTGAAGCTATGCTGCTGCTTCAAGCGACATTGCAGCAGAAGTTAACGTTACACAAAATACAGAAAATGAGCCAGATGAGGCATCGCTACACATGGTAACGTTACAAAAAAGTATGAGGTTGTCTCTCTGGGACGGGCGAGTATGAAGCTGGGAGGAAAATCACAGTTTACTCACTACAGACAACATTTTAAACTACCACAAAATTTATTGTGAACCTAAATTGATAAGCGGGCCACAAAAACCACAAAACGTGCATGTTGTTACATTTCACAAACAACTCCATAACCGCTGAAATTGAAATGTAAATAAACAGAAAAACAACCGTGAATCATGTTCTGTGGACATTTTCTGTTGAAATATACAGTCAAACACTGAATACACGGATATTTTTATAGTGTGTTTTTTCAAGGGAGACCTGGCCGAGGTAGCACAAAATTACAAAAAAATCCAACAAAACAGTTACTATCCCATCGATCCTCACAGCCTCACCAAGTCTCAATGGGCACTTTGGCAGCCTCAAATGGAAGTGAAAGATAATGATCAAAGAAATCTATCAGGTTACTGATTGTGAGTACAACTTTGTATGGATGTAATCACTTGCTCAATTTGTCATTTATGTTTGCTGGTCATCCCAAACCCAATTTCAATTTTATCAAAAGAGGTGACTCAATGACAAGATGGATCTGTTCTGTTTCAGGGGAAATGTAGTTCCACCTGAATTATGTTTTTCTTCACTTACACTGAGGTTCATACAGAGTATATCTGCCAAATAATTACTGCTAATTGCATCAATAAATTACATTAAAGGTCATTCTTGACTTTGGAAATAGTAGTTTTGATAATAAAATCCCAATTAATGGTGCATTAATGAGCTCTGGAGCTTTAACCAGATACTATGGTCTTCGTTAGCAGGCCAATGAAGGCTGTGGATTATGGTTTAAAAGCTCAGAAAAAAGAAAAAAAAAAACATGTGACCAAAGTATGATTAAAGAGTCAGTTTACCCAAATAAAAAAAAATAAATACTGGAACTACTGTCTATTAAATAAATAGTTGTTAAGAAGGCTATTGACATAGAAAAAGAAAAAGTACATGTTTTCACTGCTTTTTTTATATGCACGCACACATGGGGGGAATTATTGTCACCTCCATTGTGTTGGTTTGAAGGCCAAAGGTTTAGACAGATATCTGAAAACCTTGTCACATAAAAGGGAAACTTTTTGCGTGACTAGAAATAAATGAAACATATTATCTGACTTATTCTGACTGACAGTCTAAGCTGATCTGGAGTTTTGATATAATAGACTGTCTGTCAGCTCCACTGCTCTGCACTGTGTCCAGTGTCCAGCAGCCACAGCCATCTGTCACCTCGGATCTGTCCACCTACTGACTCCATCAGTCCTGAAAACCAGCAGCATCTCTGAACAAGATGTTCCCTGGTGACAGCCTCACCAGAGGACAGACAGACGGAGACTATTTGACTTTGTTAGGGGCTAGAGGGGATGGAGAAAGTGAGAGAAAAGAGTAAGGCTGCAACAGAAAACAACCACTAGGAAGAGAAAAGGCAGATAGATAAAGACAGAGAGTGAAAAGATAAAAAAGGGACAAATACGAATGGAAAGGAAACATTACGAAGCAAAATAATTACTTAGGCTGTTACGGCTAGCCCCGAGCTAAGCAATCAGCGCCAGAATGCAGAAAATGTGGTGGGATGTGGTGGCCATATACAAATGATACACTGACAAGCTGCAATCCAATTAGATGAAGAAATATGAGGGGTGGTGTGCTGGGATGTGGGACCTATCAGCAGCTCACAGCCGTGGGGAAGATCAAGCACTTCACCACCTTGGCTGCTTACTGCTGGCAAACGTGATGGATCACACACACATGCTGTACACACACATACACACAGTTATATACATCACAACCCTAAGACCAATTTTTATTGTTGTGATCATGAATAGTGGTGTAATAAGGCTGTGGTAGCCATTATCTACATGATGGACGGTTCAAATGAAGACACAGTCATCATACACACTTGATGCTGTGCTTTAAAGGGTAACTACAGTTTTTTTTTCAACCTGGACCCTATTTTTCTACATTTTTGCGTCTAAGTGACTGATGGGAACAACAATCTTTGACATTGGTCAAGTAGTAAGCGAGATCGCTGCAGAGTGCAGCGGCGAAACAAGCTACAATGTAAGTTAATTTCTAAGTAGGTTGACCTTTCTGTAGAGTAAGATTCTTTTTTTAAATCGTGAAATTGCATTCGCTATGCCCTCCAGACTTTTAACATCGTAAAATACACTTTTCTATCCACCACAACTCTAGTTTTAGCTGAAATAAACACATATTTAACCGATTTACATGTGAAAATATGTTTACTATATACTCGCTAAAAGTATTGCTTTTTTAAATGGAGTGCGATCTTGCTTAATACTGGACCACTGTCAAAGATTGTTGTTCCCATTAGTCACTTAGAAACAAAAACATAGGAAAATAGGGTCCAGGTTGAAAAATACGGTAGTTACAGTTTAACGTGCAAGTATAATAAATACAGTCTAGTCATTAAATTAGGACTGATAAAGACACAGATCATATTAGGGATGTTAGTGATTAACCTGTTAACGGTTAACCAGCAATACCAATTTTGACTGATTAATACTATCAGTTAAACAGTGCTATTAAAACAAAGAATAAAAAGTTAGACAGGCAGACACACAGCTGACCACCTCGGAGGTGGATGAGTGGAGTCTGGCTCAGAAAGTGTCTGCGTGTCCACTGTGGCTGCGTGACTGGTACACATCTGCAGCTGTCAGTGGGCGTAGAAAATATATCCAAGCCTTCTTGTCGAGTGAACTGGGACTCTGTAACATGCTGGTTGGTTAATGATCAGTTAACGAAGGTTGGCTATCGGTCAGAAAAAAACTCTAAATTAGCTTCTCTAGCTCATACTAACAGTCTACAGCAACACTATAGTGTGTTTGTGATGCTGTGGTGCTTTGAGCTAAATGCTAATTTCAACATGCTAACTTGTGCACACATGCTGTTGTTTAGCAGACAAACTGCTGCATTTAGAATGTTAGCTTGCTAACATTAGCTAACATCCTCTACTGCTTTTATAATAGCTAATGCTTCTCTTCTTCTTTTACTTAAGGTGAAAACCTTTTGAAAGAAAACTGTACACAGCTAGGGGAAACGTAACCTCTGCATTTAACCCATTCTAGCTTTAGGAGCTTTCGGTGTCTTGCTCAAGAACCCTTTTGCATGCCAACCGCCAGCCTTGTGATTACAGGACAATGGCTCTACCTCCTGAGTCACATCCACTGTCAATAATAACAACAAGAAGTAAAGCGTAAACCAACTGATATGTAAAATGACACTAAAATGAGATAAAATTAAATTGGGATTTCAGGAAAATGCCAGTGAACTTACACTGACATGTTACTGACCCCATATAGCTGCCACATTCTCTGTTCCAGACCTACTTAAACTACATTTAGCCCTAGTATGGCTCATGCAGTTTTCCAAATGCAGGCCCATGTGTATGTGCTACCCATGTAGTTGATGGCTAACAAAAAGGGGCCCCAAGTACCAGGCCTAGGCACCAGATGTTGCTTTGAAGCTATAGTGCCTAGTTTTTGTCTCCCACATGAGGAATTTTAAGTAATGACAGCAACACTGCCGGCACGTCCACATGATACAAGTCTTCGGTGATCGCGCACCAACTCATTTGGAAATGGCGTGAATGGAACGCACATTCATTAATATAAAATAGCTGCACACTTTACTTTAAACTGAATACACAAAACACACTATGAACAAACAACTTCCAGGCATGTGTGTATGTCGGCCTGATTCTTGACAGAGACTTTGTTGAATGTCGTTGTCCTCTTCCATCTCCTTTCTTTCCCGATACAGTGTTAATTTTAATTTAATGTTAAATACTCCAAAGCAGAAAACAAATCTTCAGAACACCTACTGTATAATAAGATTTGTGGGTAAAGAGTTTAGAAATAAAAGTAGGGAAAAGGACATGACAGGACGTGTATAGAGAGAGAAACACCGGCAAGTTATTCCAAAGAGAGAAGAGAAGAGAATTCCATTTGGGGATTCAACACAGTAATCGCCCTTCCTTCATCCACAACCCCCACTGTCTCGCCACCCTCCAGTCCATAGCATGATAGAGCTGCTGTCATTAATTCTGTAGAATAGGGTGAAAATGAAAAAGGCAGTGAGTCACAATCTTCACAGACACATATATGGAGCCTGGCCTCCTTTCATCTCTCCCAGACAAAAACACAAAGATACTATCTCCTATGCCTGAAACCCATTTCTCTGTACCATTAGGAGCTGAAATGAGGTCCTTCAGAGGACCTGTTAGCCTTGAATCATCAAAGCCTATAGGATGGTACTCAGGCGTTCACCTGCATGAGTGTTTTCTGCTCATGAGCTGGCTGAAAACCAATGAGTGCAAGCTGGATACACATTTTAGCAAAAGGTTGTGAGCCAGTGAATGGGATTGTTATGTTAACTATCCAGTGACATGGACAATAAAGGGTTTTATTTCCCTGCATTTTTGTAAGTCAATTTGTAGAAGCATTTGAACCCTTTTTTTCAGGCAATGGCGTGTGTAATAAAAGTCTTGCTTTGCCAGACCTTCCTCCACAGAACTGCAAAAGAAGGTCTGGTTAGTCCACATAAGATTCTGGGATATTGGCATTTTTTTTCTCTGATTGGACAGATAGTCTAGCTAGCTGTCTGGATTTACCCTGCAGAGATCTGAGGACCAGGTAACCATAGTCCTCAGAAATCAACCAGAGTTTAGAACGCCAACACAAGGAAATAGGAAGGTAACTGGAGCAATCCCAGAAATGAAATGTTGTCGATATAGACTAGTGTAATGACAACCTGTTCACTAGCTTATCAGAGTCAAATCTGGGAAACTGTGTACACTAAGTATAAAACACTAGATGAGGTCCCAGACCCAAAAACAGAGGTACTGTGCAGACCAAAGTAAAACTTTGGTGAACCGTTGCACTGTATAAATATGCAACATACAAGTGTTTATCATCATCATACAATGTTGCCCCCAAAGCAGCAAATTATGAAGTGTTAAAGTCAAAGTGAAATTTAAATTGTCTTTACTTTTGTGAAAGGAAATACATTAAAATTATATAATTTGAACAACAACCTATTTTTGGATTTGGACAAAATAATATTTACTCAAGGCCCACTTATTAGCTTTTAGAGCTCACTAGAGATTTCAACCACATTTCATGGTGTTCATCAGTAAATGCTACTAACTCCACCCATGCTGAAGTCATGCAGTAACATTTGTGGTATTCAGTATGCACAAGATTTCTGGATAATCAACTTTTTTCATTTGAATGTCATGTTGTCTTCCCTATTCAAAATAAATACACATACAAAAATAAATGTCTTTTGTATCTGTGATGTGATGCCTTGAAGGTTGTACTGTACAGTATTCACATGTGTGTAGTCATTGAACAGCAAAAAGGAAAGTGTGTACAGTAATACGTTTCTCTGCCTGAGCACAAGATAATAGACACACTCTCAAAAATGAAAGTGAACTAGCAAATCACACAAAACATAACCCCTAAATCAATATGTGGCAGGTTTAGATGCAGCACCATTGTTCCCTGGAAGGGAGAGAGAAAAGAGGAAGCCAGCTCTATTTCCACTGCTGGGAATGCCGCTGATGCTGCGCTGTGTTCCACACGGCTGCCCGCCTTCACCAAACTGACAACCACAAAAATGAGTGTTTACTGCTCTCCGGTGAAACAAGATAAGCCCCAGATGGGCTTCTCCAATCCAACAGGTCGAGGGGAGAGACATCTCAAAGTGGCAGGAGGCTGGATGAAGGAGATGAGGGGGGCCAGGGTGATAAAGAGGCGGAGGGAAGGGGCACAGACATGGACATTTGGAAAGCAACATCAACATGGTGCCAGTGCTTCTGACCGACACGTGGTTATCACAAGCAAGCTGGACGGTATCAACAGTATCTGCCATTTTTTTTTTTTGCAATACACCACCACTGCCACACACTATCCCCATAACATACTGCACATTCTACATTATGCAACATGAATTGGACTTTCATATAGCTTTGGTTCCAAGCATTCACTGTTTAGAACAGAATGGTATCTCTGAAACTGCTTTTTAGGTTCTGAAATCAACTCTGAGGCGTATGTAAATACAAAGACTGAGAGAGAAACAGGATGGACTAAGTGAAAGAGAAAAATGTTATAAATATTCCAATGACCAAATGTATTTGAAATGGTTTTACAAAAAAAAGATGTATTAGACACAATTGCTAAGGTTTTCGGCACAGCAAGTTTGAGCTAGCAAAGCAGTTTGGTTTTTCTATGTGTGGTATTTATACAGTTTTGAAGATTGCGCAATCTCTACAAAGCATAAAGCCATTCCACATCCATAAGACCGAAGTAAAGCACTCTCATGTAATACTGATTACTAAAATAAAGCACATATCTGAAAGTACGCAGCAGAGAAACTAAACTTCAAATCAGAGATTTAGTTAGAAGCTACTAAACTACTGCGAGCTGAGCGCGCAGAGAGACTTTTAAACACAGCTTTTGTCTCTGGTCTCCTGCACAGACATGAGTTTCTCTCTTTCTATTTAAAAAACTAGTGATAAGTGCATAATAAAGGATTTATTAACCCTAACAAGGCATTGTTCTTGCTTTAGATTGGGAAGATGCAGAACACACTGCTAATAAAAGCACAATAATGCATTTCTTATTAATGCTTATAAATGTCTTATCATCTAACAATACATGTGTTCATAATGCTATTATTAACACATCATTATGTTAATCAGCAGCTTATAAGGATTTCTGATGTGATGGCCAAAAGAAGCAACGAAGCTTCGTCAACCATTTATTTATTTTCTGAGGCCACTAGATGGCGCTCTTGGTTAAAAGGAAAAGGCTTAAGAAACGATAATTCATGTGACTTTAACACTTTGTTGAACGGAGAGCACCATCTAGTGGGCTCAGAAAATAAAGAAATGCTTCATGAAGCCATCACTAATTCATAAGGCCCTTATTACCTCTGAACTAATACTTATTATAAGGACCTTAAAACAAAGTGTTACTGAAATGGGGTTATTTAAAAATAGATGAGCAGGAATGGGACCAGTTGTGACCAATCCAGCTTTAACCTGAAGCCATCAGAACAGAGAGGGGACGGCATAGGGCATGTGGGGGGGGTTATACTCATATGTGCTTGTAGCTGTTTGAGGACTCAGGCACCCTGACAAGTGTGAAATTTGAGTGAAGCCATTGGAGTGGAACGGAAAGGACTGTCAACATCCAGTGGCAGCGGGAGCGCAGATGAAACGCTGGTGCTGTAAAGACCTTTGAACTTAAGATAGAAAGGGACTCTGGCGGCCACAAGGGCACTCAGCGGGAAAATAACCCATGCGTTGATGTCTTACAAGGTTCCAGTCTTGTTTCACCAGCCAGATTGGAAGCGATCCTTGATTTCCCAAGTGCAATTTTTAATCACTGAAGTGTGAGAGAAGGATAGCCAAATGGATTAATCTGAGAGGAAAACAAATAAACAAACCGGCTGTATGTTCAGGGGTGAATTTAACTATCATCTCAAACAGTAAAGCAATTAGAGGAGTTTGTTTAGAAGTGGAATGAAAAGAGGAAGTATCTCTCTCTGGTCTGATTAAAATACTCCCCCACTAAGGAATCTGCATATCAGTGCAGTGACCAGAATAATTCAAATATTTGAATTAGGCACAAAGAGTGGGCGGCATGTGGAAATTGCTTTTGATTTATCAGGAGCAGGGAAGGGGAAAGAGGGACGCTTCATTTGCCTTTTGTCTTAGAGGAACCCGTCAGCGGAAGGATCGAGTGTGTGGCTTCCTGTCTGTCTTATCGGGCCGTCCGAGCACCACTACCTTACAATTTCCCCCAACGCATGGGAGATAACTGACAGCAGACAACCGCTGATTCAACCGTAGATGGGCATGCAATCTTGCCCCCTCGAGTCTCTCATCTGGCTGCGACAGGCAGCCACACCAGGTACAGATAAAAGGAAGGGAAAGCAGAGTTGGGGAACCCTGCTGCGGTCTGCACTGATACATTTCTCTCACAAAACAGTTGCACGCCAGTTTAATCAGACAGTGAAGAACTACAGCGGAAACAAAAAGCTGTAAAAGGACAGGGAGATGAAGAATAGATGCACCAGCACTGACAACCTGTATACATATAGTGTCAAAACAAAAGATAACATATGTAGCAATGAACAGCTCATGTCTGTGTTTAGTAAGAAACGTCTTTCTGTATCATCTCAGTATGGTCTTTCTAGTTTGAATGTTATTTTTTCACACTTTGAAATTCTTTCAGGGAGAAAGAACTAACTGTTAATCGATGCTCTCCTACATCAATTTAGCTGTTCAAGCAAATCAGCTGTTGGAGGCGTTCACCTTCCTGCTAAACCAGTCAGAATCATACACTAATTTCAAAGGCCGATCACAGAGTCACAACCCTGCTTTAAAAAATCTGTTTCTCCCTTTGCTATCAGCTGTCGCTGCGGTCTGGTTGCCACCACCGGTGTCTAGATTCCATCGGGGGGTCTGATGGTTCTCTACCCCAATTTAGATATACGAAATATTCGTATAGTGATGGAGTCTAACTGCCAAAGACTTTGTAAATTTTATTGAGCTGTACAATGAACCTTATCTGCATATCTGCAAACATGTCTCTCCTGATTGAAATGTCTGTCTATGTTTTCTCTGTGAGCAGCTGATGCTGTAATTAGAGATTTTGAGTTTGTATATGTTTTGACATTTATTTATTCTACAAAAAGTTCCATGAAAAGAACCACACCAAAAATATGTTAGTCTGTCTCTTGATACTTTCCGAGTTCCCTACCTCAGCTGTGTGTCTCAGCTCCAAGCCCATTGGTTCCTACTGAAGAAGTCAATATTTTTTTTTTTTTAAATAAGTAATTATTAGTTAGTATCATAAACATCTAGAAATCATGGTTTCAAACAAATGGCACTCAAACAGGACATAATAGTGCATTTGGTGGGGACTATTTTCAATGACGGATTAATCCACATTTGGCACTCTGGTGAGTAATTGGGGCAAAGGTGGTGTAGTCGTGTTTAAATTTGGGTTGAAACTCCTCTGCCTGTGTCCCAGAATGTTAAATCTGAATTTAAAATTGAAATGTTAACTGAATTTTAAATGTGAACCAACATAATTGTCTGTAAAATGTACTGAGTAAAGTACCAAGCAATGGTGACAGCTGGATGGTTTCCTTGTTTTGCCTGTTGGATCACGACTAGCGCATAAGAACCAATGAAAATGAAGTTTGCTGATGCTGGCAAATGATATACATTTATTCTCCTAAGCAAATAATTAGGAAATCAACTTTACTCCAAGCAAGTAATACAACATAACATGAGCACATGATGCCAGTTCACCTGGAGAGAGGGGAGGCTATGTAAGATTGCTGTTCCATGACTACAGTTCAATGTTTAACACTAGAGAAGTTAGAGAATTATCACAATGCTCAAGGATCAAAGGTCTAAACACCTTACTTAATTTGTCACAATAAAAGTCCTTCGTTATTTTGCTATTTACATGCTTTTATTATGAAGCGGCTAAATTAGGAAATGTTGGGTTTTTATCTGCAGTTACTTAACATGACTCCTTTAAGCTGAAATGAAACGTAAAATGAAGCAAATATAATATAGAAGTTAATCTTCAAACCAACCTTGTAAAAACCTCTTTCTCTTCTGCACAGGTCCCACCTCCATCAGTAGACCTTATGCCCCAATATGAGCAGCTTTTTTCATTAATGTTAGTCATTGCACATGTCTATGTATGTATGTATGATTTATGTGAGAGGACCAACTGACATTTGGTCACAATGTTCCCCCTTCATCCTTAAGAATGGTGCACCCCAGGGCTGTATTCAATTGCTGAAAAGTCCATGATGGGCCCACAGAAGAATTCCGTGAAATAAACACGGCCCCTTAAGTTAAGGAAAAGGTCGTGGGTGGGCAGGACAACAGAGGGTTGCGTTTAGGAAAGGAAGAACGGGATGGCCGTATACAGCGGATGGGTTGGGTTTAGGAAAGAAGAACGGGACGTTTGGGCTTTCATACTACTCACTACCGTCACGATACATCACTCTTAATGGTACTCTCATTGACTTCACTGTGGCATTGTTTTCTGTGGTGGCCACACGGAATTTTGATATATCATTTCATGGAATTCTGTGAGACCAGGCTGCTGTATTCTAAGTCCCCTGCTGTAGTTGCAGCGAGGGTCTGACCTGGACGCTGCATACTGACTCAGAGGTGAGAAAGGCAAGGCAGAGACTTTCACCTCAGACCCCTGATGTAAATTCCAGGTATCCCCTCAATACTGAGCAATCACACATCATACACATCTATATGTTTTACTGTAAGTATGGTTCTTAATGCATACATTTAAAGACCTGACATGATTACTTTTTTACTGGATGTATTTTCTATGATTTCACATAAAAAACAAATTGATAAATGAGTTCAATATTAGAATCTGTATGTAGACACATAGAGTTTGATGATATTTGGGTATCTGTTCTGTAGTTAAGTGCCTTAAAATAGTGAGAAGCCACTCATGGCTAGTAATTAGGTTCTTACTATATTTAAAGTATGTTTTTGTCTTTTACCATTGCATACGCTTAATTGTGTGTTTTGTATCCAACTTACAAACTAACAGCAGCCATTTTACATTTGCATAACATAACACTGCAGTGCTACAACTGCAATAACAACGTCCTTAATTCATGCCAGCAAAGTTAAGGGTCTAGCTCAAGAAAGCAAACACAATTACCAAATCAATTATGTTCCGCTGATTACTCTTGATTAATAATTACAGAGCCCGGGGCCCACTTTGCTTTTCAACATTAATTCAATAAGCTTGTTAGTGCATAGCACTGGCGTGTGGAGTCTGATTGGGGGATGGAAGCCTGTGCAGGTGCAGGTCCAGGGCCTCTGTTCCTGTCCACTGACAAGAAGGCATGTTAAACAAACTCACAGGGATGGACAGGCAATCTAAAAAAAAAAAAAAGCAGAAGTTTTCCCAGTGGGCCAAAGAAGCCACAGGGCCGCAGGAACACGACCAACGTGTGTGACAAGACTGAAGAGAAAACCAGGCCCTGCGACTTGTGAGTTTAACTAAAAGTTAAAAATGGTAAGCTAAAGGATGAAATAGTAGGCTAAAAGTAATGGGTAAATGGTAGAAATAACTAGCTTAAAGTAATGGAGAAACCGTTAAAATAGCTAAAAGTTGAAATTGATAGCTAAAAGTTAAAATAGTAAGATAACGGATTATACAGTAATGGACAAATTATCTTGAAACATAGAGCTTTACTCCAAGTCGTAGTTGCCTAGTAGTAGTATGATTGCTGCAAACTAACCTTCATATTAACAGTTCACGTCAAGAAGTTAATTCAGTACTTCTATTGTTGCCAGAGTATATTGTTGCCAGAGTATTTTTTTAACACAAATATCTGTACTTGTACTTAAGGACTTGGGAAGTGAGTACTTTTGCCATCTCTGCCTCCTCGTCAATGACAAGTCACAGAAGAGAATGTGAAAGGGGAAGTAGAAGAGTAGATTACTTACAGGCTGAATAAATAATTCAGATTTTTATGAAGCCTCAGAAGACAAGGTGACACCTGCGAGTAAAAAACAGTGCTGTCTCCTTTGTTTGTGGGGAAAAGTTAGCAGCAGAATATTTTATTTTTATACTCTGTATTCCTCTGTCAAAAATATATTAATACATACAGTCAAAATGAGGTCGCATGAGCGCCAAAGGAACTGCAAACTTCATACCAAAATATGTTCATATTTTTTTACTTACTTTACGTGTTAATATGAAATGGAAGACAATCCAGCTGTGCAGTTTTGTGTGATCTAGATCAAAGAGCTCTTCACATCAAATAAAGAGGGAGCTGGGAGTGGAGAAGCTGATTGATTTGGAGAGAATACTTGACTGAGATGACCTACAGCATGCAAAGCTCAAATCAAGAACCTTTTGGATGTTTTAGATACGAAACATAGAGCTTTATAATAATAATAATAATAATAATAATAATAATAATAATAATAATAATAATAATAATAATATATATATATTTTATTTGGATTTATACTTGAAAAGCTATGCCATATCCTGGTTTAAATAAGGAACTTGACTTATTGCCTTTGCTGAGTTTGGCCTCTGTTTGTTAAGCATCATACTGTTCTGTTTTGGTCTGTGCGTCTCATGTCTGAATGTTGAGAGACATGCAGAAGTTTTGACTATATATTTTTCTATTTGTCCTGATGTTTGCTATGTATTTTGTTTCTTGTTTATTGCTATTATTATTTTTTAGAGCAGCACTCCATGCAAACTACATTGTGACTAAATTATTTCATTTATATAGCACTTTTCAAGCATTAAGCACAGTGCTTTCCAGATTAAGAAGATTTACAGGATATGAATTACGAATCAGAAACACATGTTAATGTGTGATTTTGATCAGTTTATAAGACGATCACAAAATCACAAAAATCAGCAGCAGTGGCGTGTCCAGACGTTTTGGACCGGGATGACCCCTCATGTATGTCCCTTGGAATAATATAACGTAGCCTATTTTTTACACTTGTGAATGGGAAAGATATTAAACATGTTTTCAACATGTTGGCAGATTCTTAAAGTTATAGATTTGTTGTATTAAAATGTAATCCATGAACTATTATGTTTTTAGATATTTTAATTATTTTACTATTCGTTCAACTATGGAGGCATTTGTAAAAAAATAAAAATAAATAAAATAAAATGAAAAAAAAAAAAAACATTAGTGTTGTATCATGATAATTTAAATTGATGGATCTAAAATGTCTTCGCAGACCCCTGGCAGAGTGTCATGGATCCCACGTTGAGAGTAATTGTTTAGGTGAGCTCACAATAGGCCACCCGCCTCCTACAAGGGTCTGGAGGGGACCCAAAGCTTGATCAATCTGTTAAAATAAATAACACTAACTACTATTTTAATAATAATAGTAATAACAATATATACCGGTCAAAAGTTTGGGGTCACTTAGAAATTTCCATTGCACTTAATTATAGACAGAATACCAGCTGAGACCAGTTGTATTGATTTTTTAACCATTGCAGCAGTTTTCAGATTACATAATGTGCTTACATAATTGCAAAAGGGTTCTCCAATGTTTTTCTAGTTAGTTTTTTAAAATAAGTAATCAGAATGTGCCTTTGGAACATTGGATGAATGGTTGCTGATAACGGGCAATGTAGATGTTGCATTAAAGATCAGCCATCCACTCAGATCAGCTGGTAGTCTGTCTTTAATGGAGTGGTATGGAAATTTGTAAGTGACCCCAAACTTTTGACCGGTAGTGTATATTTTTTATTATATACAAAACAATATGGACAACATGATTGTAACAGTCCAAAAGCTTAGCCACTGCCAGTGTGGAAAATGTTAGGGGCCACTGCTTCGCCGTTCGGCTGTGTTGTGTTTTGGCCTTTAATGTTTGGTCTTTTGTTTTGTAATAAAAAAACAAGAGTATATAGGGTATATAGTATTTTTCCAGTAATAAATAGACAAATAGGTAAACATACAATGTAAATATGAGCAGTAAATGGTTTTTCCTTCATTGGGAAAAACTATACATGTACATGCTTGATATTTGATATTCATTTTCCTTATACTATAAGGTACATGCTGACGGAAGAAACCAACAACATAAGGGTTAATCCTCCGGACACCATGAATATTTCAAAGTCATTTAATTTGTCTTTCATAAGCAAGTATTTCAATGACAGGGAAATACAAAAGTTAAACATTCAGAGAAACCAACTTTATTGCACAAAAGAAATTTATATTGCAACATGTTAACATGGTTCTCCATAAACTATATCAACTGCATCTCATTTCTACAAGTTTAGGCTTGACCATATACATTTTTGGGGAAACATCACTTCTGTAGTGTAGTGCCATCATAACAAACACTGGACAATTTCTTCTTTTCTTCCTTTTAGGATTGTAATTCCTTACTCATTTCATTTAACTGATACCCAATGAATGCAAAGGTTTTAAAAAGCAAAAACCAACAACATTTAAGAGTGGAAAAAGGGTTAAACAGTCTGGCTGCAGTGCTGCCTTCCAGGCTCTGTCGAGCATGTCTATTTTAGAATAAGGCACACTTACAGCTTTAAACACACACACACACACACACACACACACACACACACACACCGAGGTAATGGAGGCATTACTGTGAGTGATGGGCCACGGCGGGCTCCTCCACTCCATCACCTGCCCATCTCGAAGACATCTCCATTAGCTCACCACACCTCAGCAATAGTGGTACAGTGAAGAGAAAACAGAAAACGCTTGAACAGTAAAGTATTTTGAGTCCACAACTTTAGCCAGAAGAATTGAATGCAAAGTGTATGCATTTTTTGCTATGTCATATTCTTCAGCCATCTATTTCTTAGATGTGGTAATCCAGTATCATCCCAGTCCCTCGGCCAAGCTCAGGGCTATCACCTGACCGACGGGTTCAGACATCCACACCACGCCTTGGTATTCTGTCTGGGCAGGCACCACACACACAAAATCTAAAGCCTGCATGCATTACTAGCTGCCCGACCACATCAGTATAGTGTCCTGTAACACTGCTGGCTTTTCTTCAGAAAAACCCAAAATAACCACACTGCCTCCAGCCATCAGAAACAACTTCAACTTCACAATACGGTCTGCCCAGACCTCCCAATTAACATCTATACGTTTGAATTGTGTAATTAATTTAAATAATGAAACCAATAAGCACCATGACATGTGGACACAAACAAGTGTATTTGTAGGTATTGTATATTACAATTTTCAGGCTCTCTGAATACTTTAATTTGAGAAAATAAACATATAACACACACACACACACATATATATTATATATATAAAATATGTTCTAAGAACAAGAAGAAGTGATCAAGTGGTAGAGGAGAAGTAATGTGGTCAATCAAATCAAAGGGGTGCATCACCATGGCAATACGAATGTGCTCATCAAACTGATGGTGGTGCTCAAGAAGTGTCTAAAAGTGTCTAAAGAAATTGACCCCTGCATAGCTACAGTGCAAGAAGTAAAAAGTTAGGTAGAAGTAAGATTAGTTTTAAAAGTAAGATTGGGTTTAAAGACTGTGTTGCTAATGCAATGGAGTGTGCAAATGTTATTGTAGAGCAGTGTGAACATAAATAAGTAAGTTCCCTCTGTCCATACTGGCAAAGATGATGAATCCTAATACTTTTTGTGGATTTGGCCTTCCCTCTAGTTCCAGCATTGGGCTAAATTGTCCATGAGTGCACCAGAAATAATATAATTAACTGATGCAGATGAATTAGGGCCTTCGTGCTCCCTGTAGGCTCTCTTTGCATTTTGAACACTACCAAATGGGTAAATGCTTTTTTTATTTTATACAGAGCACATTCATTCTGGTAAGGCAAGTACATGCATTTGGTCAGGATCAGGGTTAATGATTTCCATAATGAGTAAAACATTAAAAATAAGAAATTCACACACAAATAAGTGCACTTGCCCTTCCAGCTTCCCCAACCTCCATACCCTTAGTCACATGTCTCTCCTACACCTATATATTACAGTATCTCCCCCACATTATTTCTTGCAAGGGAATTGTATTTCTCTCACCTTTCCTACATGGAACAGCGTTTTAAGACATTTGAGCTCACTTCAGTCATTTCAAATTCAGAAAGAGGGTGAAACCAACAGAATACTGCAGCATTAGCACTTCCAGTGAGGAAACTAATCTAGCAAGTATATGATGGCTATATGCTAACAGGCTTAATGTATATATTATTTATATATTTATTCATAATGCATTCACATGGGCACTTAAAAGGCCAGTCACAATGCCCGATGACCATGCATGGCTGTGCTGATATGCTGATATGTCAAAGCATGACAGGTGCATCATACCTTGACCAGGCATGAGGCATTTCTTATTAATGTTCTTATGATGCAATATACATGTAGTGGATTTTTTTCCTCCAAAAATACCATTTCATTTCCATTGATTTACAACAACAGTTACAGGAATAAAATATGATTTCTTTATCACGTCAGAGAGAGGGCCTTGCAGCGAGCAGGTAATCAACAGTTCCGTATCTTTCACAGCTACACAGGATTCCTAACAGGAGAGGCATTAAGTAAGGCTGCGCTTTTGTCTCAGTAAACACAAGAGGCTTAATGGGATTTTACGATTATCCTCCAAGGCTAGATATTGCAAATCTACCACACATCCCTGTGTACAGGTGGAGAATTTTAATGAAAACTAGGTAGGCTGAAGACGTTTACTGCAGATCTGGTCAAATTCTAAATGTCTTGCTGCAGACACTGCTGAAGGGTCAAATTCTCTTTAGCCACTGAACAAGAAAAGAGAAGGTATTTACCTCAACTGGGCCTGATAGAGCTTTTGATCACATTATCTTAAGACATCGAGAGTGACAGAAATAACTATGTAGTTACCCTCTGTGTTGGACAATAACCCATTAATGAGTTACTAGTTGCAGATTTTATTTCCATTTACAAGTAGTGAACAGCATTACAATTTGAAATTCAGCTATTACTATAAATTACTATTACTATTGTGGATTTGCGCTCTCCATCCCTATCCAATATGTGACCTCAACCTGACATCTGTCACTTTAGCCTCCTAGACTGTCATACAGCTGCGTGTGTGCTGAGCGGTGTGCCCTCTTTTATCTGCCTGTGTCAAATGTGATCCCGTGTGGGATACCATATGTGTATATATTTGCTCTATGTTTTGGTTGTATCTTGATGATGTGATGTGATGTTGATTGAAGCAAATCCCTTGCAACTTTAAGTATTGAATCTTGAATCTTAATTACTGCGCTGTACATTACAGTTAGAGATCCAAGTAGGCCTCTGCCATTTTGCCATGTTGCAGAGACCGCTTGTTGCTGTAGAGATGGGCATTTCAAACCCCTCCACTGATCATCCTGGAGCAATGTGAGAGAGCGCTGCAATCCAGTGTAAACAGATGTTTCTACATGCCTCCCCCCCGCTGATTTTGAGTGATTTTTGTGAATGCCCTGATTAATATATGTAAACAAATAATGCTTTGGTTTAATTACAGTTTGGTTTTAGCAGCTTGCACCTAGCCTTGTCCAATCTGCTTCAGGCTCTGTTGAGTTTTGATGCGTTTGTAACCTTTTCAATCCCCCTGACCTGTCCTTAGACGACTTTCTGTGTTCTAGGACACAGAAAGTATTTACAAGTGAAGTGCTACATAAATGTAACAAATACAGACAGTAATGTAACAAAGAACATTCCCCACTCTAGAATATGTTTTTTGATTTTTTTCTCCCCACCCATCTGGCGACCCCCAGGTTGATAACCACTGTCCTAGACGGATTAATGAATTGTGGGGTACTTGTTCTGTTCTGGATTTTTAGTGAAAATACTTTCAATAACAACTACTCAATGGATTACCATGATATTTCCATATTCTTAGTAGATAGAGGACAGATCCTAATGACTTTATATCTATCGCTGCCATCCAAACTAATGACTTTCCCATCAACATCAGCTACACATTGTGTTAAGTGCTAGTTATCAAATGTTCCAACACACTAAACTAACACAGTGTCCTAACAGCAAGCGACGAAAGTGAGCGTTCAAAATCAAAATTAGTTTTCATTGCATTGTTTTCTTTTGGAATGTTGGACGCCCTGTTTCTATTTATTCCATGTTGATAGTGTCGCAATGGATGAGGAACAGCTGATTTGTAAAGTTGAAAGGAAGATGTATTCAATACTTCCTCATTTCACTACAAAAAACTAAATAAATGTGTTGTTGAACTATGGCCAGATAAAATTAAACCCAACACAGTCTCACTCCCAGCGCGTCAAAAACCAAAGCTTGGTCAGGTGCCTTTGGTGTTAGTTACTGACGCAAAAAATCTCTCTTTAGTCCAATGTAATCCCATCCATGGCGATATTTCATGCTCTGTGTACCCTTTTGGCGTATTCTTTCAACAAGCTTGGTTGCTATCAATTTAGCATCTGTTTTCAACGTGCAGGGTAAAACCACTTAGTTAGGGTAAGGGAAAGAAGGTGGGTGGGATTACAAACTGTACATTTAAGTGACACCTGAGACAAAAACAGGACATGAACCCCAGTCTTCTGGGTGAAAGTCCTGTGTTGTTTGACCCATCCACCCCAACCTGCCTCTTTATTCTGATTTTCGGTATTTCACACTACTCGCTACTGTCGTCTCACATCATACTATGTCATTGTACAGTGCGGCAGTCGAGCTGCTGCTGCCCTGCTTGGTGCGTTCCATACAGATGCTGGGGTGATTTTAGCGTTTTAGGTATCTGATGCTGAGAGCCACTGACCAAGCGTCAGTATGTGACAAGTTGAGTGAGAATGGATGTAAAACCAGAGGCATCTTGGAATAAATGGGTGTGTATGGCACGTCATGGCGCAGACTCCTTCTTTGTTGACCACATTGGGAATCAGCCGGTGCACAGGAAATGTAGTGGCTTTTCAGGAGCATATTTTATAGCTTGTTCTACACATTACTGAGTGTGGACGGAGAGCAATGCAACGTGATAGACAGACGCTTGCTGGCTGTAAGGACATGGTGTTATACATGGTAAACATTGTACCTATAGTGTCCTTAGCATCAGCATGTTGGCATTGTCATTGCAAGCAAACATGCCAACTACATCATGTAGCTCAGAGCACCACTGTGCAGCCTCACAGATATGGCTGTGGAATCTAAGGGCACTATATTTTCACCATAACAACCAGTATGAAATGCAGCAATGTTTCAGAAGTTTGATATTTTCCTGACTACATTTGTTGTTCCTTGCTGTGAGGTATTTTTGTGTACCACCGGGTGCTTGGTGCACATGTGGGTGGAAAAGTGCCAACAGGTTAAAATTTGTTTTTCATTCATTTTAATGCAAAGTGAGTTGTTGGTATTTTGGTGGATTTTGACTTTGCACTGAGAATTTCAGAACCATGTCTGTTTCAGTCTCAACGTGACTTTGCTGGTGATTTTATTATATCACACTTGGTGCAAATGTACAGTAATGACGGTATTGCACTTAAACTATTAACTAATCACTTGTCAAGCTGTAGCTCCGTTAAAATCAGCATATGAAATGACTTTTAATAAGCGTCAGTAAATCAGTCTGCTTGATCTATAAATAAATGTGGATGCTTCTTACAGTATCTGTTGTCCGCAGTTGCTTCATACTGTATGATATGTTTCTCCTTTAGTTCATTAAATCCCTGCAGACATCAGAATGCAGCAGAACACATGTTGATGAATGTGCAGCTTCTGATTTGAGAAGTGCTGCATCAGAGCGCAGTGACATTACGCACAAGTCCACTGTCCCTCACTTCATTATATGAAACCAGACTGCTGCAGAATGAGCACACACACTTCTACACACACCAGACTGTTCTACTTTGCATGCTGGAATACAGGCACTCTCCAATTCAGGGTGTAATTGCCTCTTCCAACTTTCTTTACAGGAAAAGTGACATTTCATGATTTATTATTGAAATCCATAATGGTGCAACACGGTCAAATAAACAGCTTCTTCAATAGTGTTTTCATGTTTATTTAAATACAATTAAATTAAAACATCCACACCATGTGCTTTTCGTTTTGTGGTGCATCATTCAGACACAATATTGATTTCCTCGAGAAGCATATTTCCATTGGTTGAACTATTGTTATGTTTCATGTGATTGGCTGAGCTGTTTAAGAGATCCATCCCTGCTGTTACAGTGGTGCTCAAAAGTTTACATACACATGCTTAAGTTGACTAAAAAGAGGAATAAAAAAATCATGTTTTGGAAATTTATTTTAATACCTAAATTAAAAAATGAGGTAAAATCCAACCTTTAAGGACACCAATTTTCTTTGTGAATGAATAACGTATTGTAAATAAATAAATGTTCTTATTTAAAATACAGGGGTCATAAGTATACATACCCCTATGTTAAATTCCCATAGAGGCAGGCAGATTTTTATTATTAAAGGCCAGTTATTTCCTGGATTCAGGATATTATGCATCCTGATAAAGTTCCCTTGGCCTTTAGAATTAAAATAGCCCCACATCATCACATACTCTTCACCATGCTTAGAGATAGGCATGGTTTTATTTCAGTTAGACTAATACCTGGTTTGATTTGCATTGAGAGATGATTTTATAGAAAGTATCCCATGCCTATCTCTAAGCATGGTGAAGAGTATGTGATGATGTGGGGCTATTTTAATTCTAAAGGCCAAGGAACTTTCAGGATGCATAATATCCTGAATCCAGGAACTGGCCTTTAATAATAACTCTGCCTGCCTCTATGGGAATTTAACATAGGGGTATATACTATGACCCCTGTATTTTAAATAAGAACATTTATTTATTTACAATACGTTATTCATTCACAAAGAAAATTGGTGTCCTTAAAGGTTGGATTTTACCTCATTTTTTAGGTATTAAAATAAATTTCCAAAACATGATTTTTTTATTCCTCTTTTTAGTCAACTTAAGCATGTGTATGTAAACTTTTGAGCACCACTGTACATGCGCACATGTTGGCTTAAGTGTGTAGGCTCACAATCTTTGTACACATTGGATTCGATTGTACACATTGTGAAAATGGCTCAAACTTTTGACGTTTGTGATGTTGCACTCAGTCGCACATAAAAATGTGACGAAAGATGCAATGAATTAATAATAGCTTGTGACGAACTTTCATATCCTGCCTACTGTTACATATCTGCACACCTGGCCATTAGCGTCATAAAGTGGGCAGGTTTGTTTCAACAAAAGTTGTTGGATGCATTCCCCCAAATTTCAGAGTCACAGTGGGCGTACGCAGGGATTTCAGGCGCTCTACGAAAACCTGACATCACTTGGCTAACCTTCCTAAAACCTTCAAATCATAGCTGGCTGCTCGTTGAACCACACTGTCTCATTTTTTACATCTACATGTGTTCATTAAAGCGGAGTAAGGAAAAGTGTGAAAATAATGCTACTAAATACTACTGTACTTCTGCTGTTGAGTAAGAAATAATGCATTTACTTTTGCAATTACTCATGATGAGCAATTTATTATATTTGTCAAGTAACCTTCCCAACATGGGTTTATTATGACCAAAGATTTAGCACTATACAGAAAATCCAACTTCATCAATGGAATATTCCTGAATAAACACCATGCATAGGATGCGCAGAACATGCAGGCACTCCAATCACAGCAATGAAACAATCATAACCATACCATATGTCCTTTCAAAGCTTCGTTACACAGTGTTGCAACAAATGAAATAAAGTAAAAAATAATATGTCTGAGTCAAACTGAGACAGATTGACTCAAATTGGGCTCTCAGATTGATCTGTTTATTAATCTTATTCATCTGAGCTTGGCTGCTCTGATTCCTCAAAGCCATAATTTACTTTGCTAGAGGATCCACACAATGAACACTGTTAGTCTGTGAGCAGCTGACCTTCAGCAGTACCTGCCTTGATAATCGATTTTAGCTTCACCTACATTCAGGCATTCAATGGCAGCTCTGGCAGATTTTTGTGGGCAGATTCAACAACTACTAAACTAAACATTCTGGAGACTTCTGAACCATAGATCAGTCATGCTAAATGTTTCATTTAAAAACTCTTTGCAGGTAAATGAAGAAGATGCCGATATGAAAAAGTATATTGGTAGTACGGTTTTGTTGGAGATTAATTCAAATCAATTCAATTTTATTTATAGTTTCAAATCATAACAAGAGTTATCTCAAGACACTTTACAGATAGAGTAGGTCTAGACCACACTATAATTTATAGAGACCCAACAATTCCAGTAATTCCCCCAAGACCAAGCATTTAGTGCGACAGTGGCGAGGAAAAACTTCCTTTTAGGAAGAAACCTCGCACAGACCCAGGCTCTTGGTAGGCGGTGTCTGACGGTGCGGGTTGGGGATGTGATGAACAGTGGCATTTATAGTCACAATAAAGATAATGGAACTATGACTAGAAATAACAATATAAATCAAAACGAAAGCAGATGTGTGCTATCTCTACAGATGGCGTATTGAACCCGACTGTTTGTGAGCTGATACATAGCTGATACATAGGATTATGCTTGCTAAAAAGGTAATATAGCGGGGATTTTGAAAATGTCAGAAAGTAGTTTATCTTGAATTTCTTTGGTGCTGGCTGCTTAGATCAAAGTTCTGTATACGCTGGCATTTCCTTGTTGCACTGGGATTAACAGAGGAGCAACTTCTGGAGGGGCTGCTGTGTTATGGCACTCTTACCCTGCCGCAGCTACTTAACCCTGCTGAGTTTTCAACAGAGTTGTGAGTCAAATGCTGGATCTCCAGCATATATCAGGAAATTGAGTTAATGGCTTTTGCAGTAGCAATCATAGTGTCATCATCGAAATGTTCTAGAGGTTAGGCCATTCTGACTCAAAATTGGTTTACACATACATCAGTGCACAATCAGAACAATACGGTTTTGAAAGCTATTTTGGGATAAAAAGTTTTTTTAAGTTGGCGTCTTCTAGACTGAAAAAGCCATGTATTTTTGTGTATGAAAGACAACACCCCTCGAAGGCAGTTTGATGCTGAAAAGAGAAAGCCTATTAGCAATGCGTAGCTTCAAGATAGCTGACATTCAACTCGCACCAGCTAGTGACAATCCCACCCCGTATGGGCAGGTTGAAAACATGCAGAACTAGCTGGCTATAGTTTATAGCCTCTGGGCAAAAATGCCTCAGATGACGCTAAATGACCATCAGAGGCTTTTTTCCAGACCCATAATACAGAGAAATCTAGTCTCAGGGGAGACATGAGGAAGGGAAGCACGATCACTCGAAAATACTACGGGGTTTCTACTGATACAAAGCTAAATACTAATCGTGAAGTATCCCTTTAAGAAAGTTTGTAGATTTTGCAACTTTCCCCTTTAGCGTCTAGCGCTAGCGCAGCGGCACTGCAACCATAAACAACAATAAAGAGCATGCATCACTTTGCGACAAGTAGCCTACAAGATGCTAA